>BQNB010101800.1:0-10575 GCA_026074375.1 Tanacetum coccineum | reverse complement strand
TCTTATATCTTGTACTATCCATGTGACATTAAACTTATAAATAAATTTGTGAAATATAAGTAGATCGCAACCTCTTGACAAAAATCCTCATCTTCTATGAGCCACATACTAAGTGATAGCAAATGTGAGCATTGAGCACCATAAGAAAAATCACACACCTTTGCTAGATTTTGACAAGTCTTTGTCACACCGTTTCTAAGCATGAACAAGTTATCTTTAAAGTGTAACACCCACTTTAAGATATGATAAGAACACGTATCCAAAAAACTCCACTTCAACTTCAAATAAGTGATAAATAATCCTCTTCGTAACTAATTAACCCAATAAATCCAAAAACGAGCCTTTTAAACGTTTAAGAACATTTAAAATCATAACCTTCTGTGTGTGTTATCTGAGAACCAAATATCATGTTCTGTCTGATATCTGTCACAACTAGGAGTTGAAACATTTTTTTGGATGAAACTAACAGCAGAAACCTTCTCTCGAACAAATCAAACAGCCTTAAAAACTTGAACAGCATAAAGTATACGGACAGTACTAACTTACTTTTACCTTAAGCAGCATAAACATCATCTTTAATCTCATGCATGCTAAACGAAACTTTAAAAACAGTAACCATCTTGAGCCCAATACGTGATTCCATGAACAACATTAACATACTCAAGTAGCAATAATTGTTTTAAAAACTTCATAGCAGCAGTAATCTTTTATTCGAGCCCAATTGCATTAACCCACCTAAGCCCAAGCAGCATAAATTTCACTTTGAGCCCAAACAGTAGTAACTGTTTATACATACCAAACTGATTAATTAAAGCAGCACTAAAACGTAACTTCGAGCAGCACTAATCATGTTGGCAGTATAAACATAATGCAATATTAACCATGATCTTTCAAAAGCAATACTAAGGAAAGAATCATAACGAATCTTTTATATATAGTAACCATGATTTACCAAACAAATTACTTAATTCCATCTTCTCGAAAATCTCTTTTAGCAGCAAAACTAAAAATCATCTCGTTTTGCCATACTATTACCTAGAAAATACACTGCGTTTTCTGCACTTCTTGTCGATTACATCAGTTGAAAATCCAAACTAAAACACCATGTGACATACCATGCATCAATAATAACTAGGGTTTCTTCCATCACTTTCACAAACCCTAGATAAGCACGAACAAGCAATGAACAGATATGAAGATCATAGGAATCAATAGCAACCAGCATCAATACTTCGAGGCCAAACCTATACACAACTAGTTGCATCATTAATCGCCATACATATATTAATGATTCTCTCGTCTTCCAACTTCTCATCCTTAAACAACATCAGAACCACGAGCAACGAATCATCATTGATAAACACTCAATCAACACCACATCCTCACCTTGTTCGATGTCACAATCAACAGCATATACAGAGAATATATATAATAACGAGAAAAACCTTAAAGAGTATTAGGGTTTCATGAGCCGAATATCACCATTACATGACGACTTCAATAAGAATACCCATGTTTATGAAACCAGCCGTCAACCTCAATAGACTTCCACCATCACCGAATAACAATGATCTAAAAAGAATAAGCCATGTGTAGCACCAGATCACACCACCAAAACTTATGATGACCAACCGAATTAGGGTTTATAATATTACCGAATTTCACCCTTTTTACCGAAAACATAAAACCAAAATTTAATACAAAGAAAACCCTTTAATAGTAACAACAATTTACAATCGTATTACATACCCATAACAGGTAGAGAGGATGATCATAAACATTGTTATAGCAACATAACTTGAAAACCCTAGAAAACTTTTACCAACAAAATGATTTCTTGAAAATTAAGGTTTTAGGGTATCTTCAAAAACCTTGTAGATCCTAGATTAAGAGCCACAAGGCTCTGATACCACTTGTGGATCCCAGTGAATAGATCTTTAACTCCTTAGCTTGATATAAGGTTTAGTATCCTTGAATAAATCCAAAGGTACTAAGAATGAAACTTTGAATGTATGATATAAATTATGCAGAATCTAGTTTATACCACTAAGAAGAATAACAGTAATGAATGTTTAACACACAGAAATATAACCAAAACAATAAGCTTCAATATATTAATACGAACACTCTTTGACAGTGTTAGGGTTTACAACCTTAAAGCTATGATAATGACTCATTTTTTTTATACATACGAATTCTATACCCTAGGACCTCCTTTTATACACCAAAGAGTCCTACAAGGCTTACAATACTTTCCTAAGATATCATGATCTTTTCTAAAAGCAAACGTCATCTTTTAAACAAATACATTATACATATATTTTACAAAAATAACTCAATACTTATCTTTATAAGTATTCTTGTTCTCCAAACAATCCTTATCTCTTTATTCGTCTTTATCCTTCTGACAATAGTAACTCTTTTAGCAGTTGTAATCCAGCAGACCAGCGGTACTAATAAACATAAGCAGTAGTAACATTAGTATTATCAGTACTAATATATACTAACAGTAGTAATTGTGTTCTAGCAATCTTAACTTTACTACTAGTAGCACTAACTACTTAGCTTATATTTCAGACTTCAACTCTGAGCAGTCTTAACTTCAACTAGCAGTAGTAATTTTATACTAACAGTACTAAATTATACTAACAGTAGTAACTAGCAGTAGTAACTTTATACTACCAGTGCTAACTACTTAGCATAATTTTCATTATATACCTGAGCAGTAGTAACTCTAAGAATCATCTTAAAGTCTTTAAGTCCCAACAATCCTCCCCTAAACTTGATGTTCATCTTCTAAATCTTCAAGTTTCTTCATTAAAAGTCTTCATCACTATTAGGAAGATGCATTCAATCACTTCATTAACCCTTTTGCTGCTTTACCATAAGCTTGAGTAGTTGATAACACATCTCATTCCAATAATCAGCTTGAAGTTTCTTGTTGAGCATATTTGTAATTATGATTGGTATGAGGGGATATCTCTTCTTAACTAACATAAAGATGTGTAGATTTTGAAATCTCATAAAGTGTACTCTACTAGAGTCAAATAGCTTCCAAACACTCACTTTGTATCCCTGTAGACTCCTCTATATTTCACTCTTTATGTCAGGTTCAAACATTATTGTCAAATCACCCCAGAACACTTTTTTATAATCATCCTCTGGCCTTGTATTCCCATGTTTAGTTTTCACTAACTTCCAGAGAGTCTTAAAGTCTTCTCTACTAATGTTCTGAAGCATCCTAATCATTGATGAATATCTATTTGAACTTCCATCAGCTCTTATCAAGTAATAGAATCCCTTCTGTCCTTTTTTAACAATCTTATATTCAACAATTATTGGAGGTTTGGTAGCTAGAGGTATAGCATCAATTGTTATTTCCTCATCATCTTGAACTACCTCCATATGCTTTTTCATCTCAGCTTCATCTTCTTCAGCTTCTTCATGCTTATCTATCTCTTTATCATCCTCTATTCTTTGGCTTTTAAAATATTCTTGTTTCTGCTCTTTCCCTGCTCTTTTCTTACCAATTGATTTCTTTCTGCCGCCTTTAGCTTTCTTTTCACTACTTTTTGCCTTCTTTGACTTTTTAGATTCAAGTTCATCCTCTATTCTTTTAGAACTTTCTTTTGTTCCTTCTTTGCTTTTTACCACCTCTGAATCCATAGGAATAAAAGTATTTACCCTCTTCATTTCATTATCAAACAACTTCTGGATCTCATCATAGCTCTTACTCTTCAACTGATTATATTTGTATCCACCTATGTTTTTGAGATAGGTAGACATTAGATTTCTCATTTGAGCTTTTGTTGGTGGCTTTCTTCTTTTCTCTTTAGCTCTAAGCTTTACAAAGTGTTTCTTTCTTTTATTCATGAGCTCTACAAACAGTCTTGATCTTTCTTCAATGGTTATCTCTCCTTGTTCTTTTGCTTGTAGCCTCTGAGCTAATTCAAAATCTGCCTCCATCATAGCTTGTGTGTTATTCCATGATTCAATCAAAGCTATGTTGGCTTCCTCTTCCTTTTTCCTTGTAAGCCTTTTTTCTTTAATGAGTTCAACTTGTATTTAAGCTTTAAGATTTCTAGCCATTTCTTCATCAAGAGCAATTTGATCCTTTTTCTTCAATGGCACTTCAGGTTTATCCATCTTAGCTTTCCCTTTATCCTTGATGCTTAGAGAAGATACTGATGTTGGTTTTTTTATTGTGCTTTCACCAGCATCTCTAAATGTAATGCCTTTAGCTTTGGGAATTGTTGAAGGTGTTGTTGTGGCTGTACTCTGTACTGGCTCTTGTATCACAACCTTAGATTTTGCACTTTTTAATTTAGCTAATGTTTAAGCTAAGGTAATCTCTACTTCAGTTAAAAAAAAGTGGTGACAGAGCAGTAGTAGAGGAAGCAGCAGTACTAACTTCTTTAGGAATCACATCTTGGTCTTTTTTAATCATATCATTTTTAGCAAAAAATTCATTACCAAAAAGAACATTTGTATCAAACATTTTTACATCATCTGACCTCCCCTGGGTTTCATCAACTAAAGAAACTTTAGCATCCTTGTCAATGTCTTGAATACTCCTCCCCTGATTAGATGCATCCTCCTGAGCACCCAAACTTTCATCATCTGAGTATACTACTCTTCTTATGACACCAACCTTATACATTCTCTTGAATTTATAAGTTCTTAACCCTGATTTCTTCTCTAACTTTTTAACTCTCATCTTCAAATTTGTGATCTCCTGAGTTTGAGCAGTCTTAGTATGTTCCAGGACAAGGAATCTCTTAGACAATTTGGTACACATATCCATCAAATCAGTAAGTTTCAATCTATCCTCACCACTGAGCAGTGGATCATTGGAATGTGTAGGCACAGACTCCTCATTTGGTACATCAGCAGTAGAATCACTATGATAAGGAACTACAGTAGTCTTTTTCTGCTTCCTCCTAGACTGTTTCTTCTGGAGTTTAGATGTAGATGGTTAAATAGTAATGGGTGTCTGTTGAGAAGCAGTACGAATGCCTGAATCTACACTCTTTTCTTGATTAGCTTGAACCATCATTGTTGCAAACAGGGGTGTTACTCTCCCAGAAAAGTATTTTCCTTCTCTCTTCATGTTGGCAAATATTTTCTTTGTGTGTGAGGGGTTAACATAAATCGTTTTGTGATGTGACATATCACCAAGTTGTTTATTAATAAACACTTATACAAATCATGGATACATCAGAAATTTGACCCCTCTCTAAGTTCTTTACCATAGCATCAAAAATGTACTTGGACAAATTAAATTTTTGGTTTGTGGTTAAGCATATGATTATAGAGGCCATAGTACTATTGAATTCGTTCTATGCAGTGGTCTTGGCACTAAGGAATTGTGTAATGGTATGAATTAAGAACTTCCATTATGGAGAAAATAAAGCTTTATAAAATGTAAGCTTTTGAGAAGGTTGTTCATACCCTATCCTCGCCAGTTCTTTAAAGATAGTAGCAGTTGGCAAACAATCAGTACCACCTACATCTTCTAAGTGAAGATCACTTCTAATGCTTGTCTCTATGATGATCACCTTCTTCTTATCAACTAGCGCTTGTAATTGACGTTCACCATTAACCGTTTTTGCCTTTGTTGTTGCCCATAACTGTTTAATGCAAGATGTGTAGATAGTAGGATTGAAAGTTAAAGCATAATGAATTTGGTTAGCATTCAGAAAATCAATATTTTCATGAAACCCATCACTTTTAGCAGGTTTTTCCAAGAATGCGACCATATTGTGAGTGTCAGCAAAAGTTAGGGTTGACATTGTTTTGTGATTTGATGATTAAAGATGAAATTGAGTTAGGGTTTACGTTTAGAGAGCGTTTGAATGATTGAAATCGAACGAAGAATCAAATGAAACCCTGAATCGAAGTATTTATAAAATCACCCTCAGCAGCATTAACTTGAACTGGCAGCACTAAATTATGCTTAACAGCATTAACTTAAACTGACAGCACTATCGTATGCCTAACAGCATTAACTTAAACCTACAACAGTAACTCAACAGCATCAACGTAAACTTAGCAGCATTAATGTATACCAGCAGTAGAAACCGTATGCTTAGCAGCATTAAGTTATATTACCAGTATTAACCTAAGGCTAATAGCATTAAGTTTGAGTTGCTAGCATTAACTTCAATTTCATTCCAAAAAGGACTTCTATCATTAATTAGTTCTTCTCACAAGCTCTCTTTCTGTTTTTATGCTCATAATATCTCTCAATTCTTTTTGCTCACAAAATCACTCTTTTCTTTTTGCTCACCAAATCTGACAATTTTGTACAAAGTACCATCAATTCCAATAGTTCCATGCTATCCTCCCCACTTCCAAGTGTGTAATCTCTTAAGAGAGGTGGATCATTAGACTTTTTAAATGTAGTCTCAAACCTAGTTTGAGCATCTACACACCCAATATGGTATCTTGGCACCTGGGACCACTACCTGAATCAGTTCCCTGAGGAAAAGACTCATTAAGTGTTGCCATGGATTGGGTCCTATTTATGTTACAACTGTCCTATTCTGCATCTAAGCTAGAAGCAGTAGTGGCAGCCCTTTCCATTCTGTCTTTTCACTCCTTATAGACAGTCTCATCTGCAACAAGGTTAATAGGTCTACTAGATTGAGATATCTTAGTGGTCCTTATGGCTGTCCTAGGTTTGTGGGTCTTTTTAGGTTGATATGATGATGGAACAATGATTGGTTTCATTATTGTAGAGTTGAGTAAATGTGGATGTAGGTTGGGGATCAATGGGTTGTCCTGACCCTTCATCCATATCTACTTGATGTTTCAATTACTTTCATTCATTCTCAATTAACCTCCCCTCAAATAATGCTTCAAGGGTTAAGAATTTGCTTAACAGTTGTAACTTTAGCTCTAATGATATCCCAACAGTACTAACTTTGGCTCAGCAGTACTAACTTTTGCCTGGCAATACTAATTTTCTGCCTAGCAGTATTAAGAGATATCTAAAAGTATTAACTTTGTCTTTAATAATTATACAACAACATGCCTCTATTCATTATAAGCACACTAGAAAAGACTAGATAGACATGTGAGAATTCATGAGGATCCATATTTATGCATAACCCATGAATAAAAGTTAAAAATCGTTATCCAAAAACATAAACTTCCCCTCAAACAATACTTCAGAGATTAAGTAATCCAATGCTAGCAATCAAAAAGTTAAACCTGCTAACATCAAATGCCTTTGTGAGAAGATCTGCAACATTATGGTATGTGTGAATCTTGATCACTTGAATCAACTTCTTCTCATAAGAATCTCTGATGAAATGGTGCCTAATCTCTATATGCTTGGTTTTAGAGTAAAACACTGGATTCTTCATAATACAAATGGTGCTTTCATTATCAATGTAAATCTTGGTGATCTAGAAATTGAATCTATAGTCAAGCATCTGATTTTGGATCCATAAGACCTGACCACAGCAATTAGCAGCAGCAACATACTCTGCTTCAGTTGTTGAGTTAGCTACTATAGTCTGCTTCTTACATTGCAATGAAATCAACCTCTTGCCAAGAAATTGACAACCTCTTGTTATGGATTTCCTGTCAAGGCTAGCTCCAGCATAATCACTATCTGAAAAAGCTTCTAAGTTAAATGGTGAATCCCTAGGATAGTAAACGCCCAATTTAGGTTGACCTTTCAAGTATCTAAAGAACCTCTTTACAACATGAAGATGTGACATTTTAGGAGTAACTTGGAACCTTGCACAAGCACACACAACAAACATTATGTCTGACCTAGAAGCTGTTAAGTACATCAATGAACATATATTAAGATCATAGGAATCAATAGCAACCAGCATCAATACTTCTAGGCCAAACCTATACACAATCAGTTGCATCATTAATCGCCATACATATATTAAAGATCCTCTCGTCTTCCAACTTCTCATCCTTAAACAACATCAGAACCACGAGCAACGAATCATCATTGACAAACACTTAATCAACACCACATCCTCACCTTGTTCGATGTCACAATCAACAGCATATACAGAGAATATATATAATAACGAGAAAAACCCTAAAGAGTATTAGGGTTTCATGAGCCGAATATCACCATTACATGACGACTTCAATAAGAATACCCATGTTTATGAAACCAACCGTCAACCTCAATAGACTTCCACCATCACCGAATAACAATGATCTAAAAAGAATAAGCCATGTGTAGCACCAGATCACACCACCGAAACTTATGATGACCAACTGAATTAGGGTTTATAATATTACCGAATTTCACCCTTTTTATCAAAAACAGAAAACCAAAATTCGATACAAAGAAAACCCTTTAATAGTAACAACAATTTACAATCGTATTACATACCCATAACAGGTAGAGAGGACGGTCATAAACATTGTTATAGCAACATAACTTGAAAACTCTAGAAAACTTTTACCTACAAAACGATTTCTTGAAAATTAAGGTTTTAGGGTTTCTTCAAAAACCTTGTAGATCCTAGATCAAGAGCCACAAGGCTCTGATACCAATTGTAAGATCTAAAGAATCGTTTAAGCTCAGATTGTTTGGATCTTATATCTAGGATAAAAAATAACAATGATAACAGTTATGAAGCGGAATATAATGAAGACAATTGTTATTGAACAAGGTTTTATTACCATACGTTTCCACCAAGACCCAATTCTATATGATCAGTATAGAACGGTTACCACCTGTAACAGGGATCAAAGATCCTTGAGGCTACATACACCAACTAGACGTCTACATTGATCCAGTGTACACATATACATTTTTCTAGATACACACTTTTCTGGATGCTAAAACTATGTGTCTATGATCTCTTTATATAGAGAGATCATGACTTACAAAGGAAGTTAACATAAAGATATAAACAAGTAAATCTTTTAAACATTAAGAAATATCTTCTGTTATCTTTATCTTTATCTTCTTAAGGAGATCTTCATCTTTTGATATCTTTGACCAAATCTTCCATAATTCTCCACCAGCTTATAGAATTCCAATCTACTAGATTTAGTCCTTATGTTTCATTCTTTTATTTATTTTGTCTCATCAAATCAATAATTCCCAACATTTATCCTGTACATACTAAAAAGGTTTTCACTAATATGAAAAGACAAAATAAAGATTTTTCAGGGACAGTTACTCCATTGTTTGCATCTATGTTGGTACCACAAGTAGTTGAGAGTGAAGGTTCAGGACAGCCCTCTGAACCCCAACCACCATCTTCAACTGCTCTACCCTCTCATGAAGAACAAGTTACTACTGTTGCATCACAATCCAAAAAGACTCACACACCTAGGTGAGCCAAAAGAGGTCGAGACACTAAGATTCCTCAGTCTGATGGTCCCCCTAAGAAGGTTAGTTATGAGGCTGTCTATACAGGAAAGGATGACATAGTGGTTAGGGCTGTCACTACTGCTACTAGCTTAGAGGCAGAGTAAGAAAGTGGTAACATCTATAAGACCCGATCTACGACAACACTTAATGAACCATCTCTTCAGGGAACTGGTTCAGGTAGTGGACCTAGGTGCCAAGATACCACATTGGGGGATGCAGATGCTCAAACTAGGTTTAAGACTGCAACTAAACAGACATGTAACCCACCTCTCTCAGAAGTTAACACATCTAGAAGTGGGGAGGACAGTATGGAACATCAAGATGATATGATGGATTTTGCACCACCAATGTAACACCCCCAAAAATGTGTCGCATCGGAAATATGTCAGGGGCGTGTTACTTCATAATACACAGCACAAGATATAGGAGAACGACCTCTAAATGTGTCGTTTGAAAAGTAATCTCGTTAATTTTCTGAAATCAAAATAATAGTTGTCCCATAAATGCATCACAATGAAAAGCTTGAAAGCAACACAACGAGATTTGATCATTTGTAGAAATCCAAGTATGAAAATCTTGTCAATTTTTAGACTCCATCGCACATCAAGTAAGCCAAGCATCTAATTCACCTGAGAAAAACATGCTTAAAAGTGTCAACATTAAAGTTGGTGAGTTCATAGAGTTTTGTAAGTATAAATGTAAATGTTGGAATCCAAAGATTTTATAAAGTATGTATGATTATTTCAATCCTTATAATAATCACCACAATTGTAAGAGTAAATGTAGAACCAAAAGAGTTTAGTGTTCATTGCTTCACCGCAATATAATGAAAAGTGTTCAGAAATTAGTAATGTTCAATAAGTAGTATGGACAGTGAGATCGTTGATTTTCCAAAATGTATGGGTCTACTATAACAAATACAGTACCACATAATTAATATCTACTGTTGCGCTAAGCTCATGACACTGAAGCTCGACATGTATGCAATTTAATGCACTAAATGTGCCCGTGTAGATGTTCAAACCCGTAACATCCAAATTGTTCCGACATGTATGCATTCGTGTTTCATGTTGGGAATTATACATTCTTGTATAATTGATTTGATGAGACAAAGTAAATACAGGAATGAAACAAGAATCAAACAAGAAGGATCAAGTTGCAATTAAAGAAGTCTTCAAAGTATGGAGGGACTAAAGTGCAAAAGATAG
>BQNB010101799.1:0-24392 GCA_026074375.1 Tanacetum coccineum | reverse complement strand
ACCATTTTTTATATTTATACTAACTACCACTAATATTTTTGTATTTTCCTTTTTCTTTACTAACTAATACGTTTGACTTTCGTTATTTTCATTTGGGATCATAGAACAAGACGCATTTCAATCATAAAATGCCCCAAAAAGGATAAATTCATCGTCCCCGACTTTTCACTTATTCCAAACCAAGCTTAAAACGAAATCACCGTTAAGTATGAGTTAAGATGCTAACACTACTCATATTTGCAACTTGTGAACTTTTCGCTCCCGACAATTATTATATATTAGGTGAATGTGCTATTTCGAATTTCAACCATGGATCAACGTTTTGCAAAAATCTATGCTTCACGTTCCACCCGAGAATAATGAGTTTGAAGGCGAGATCATCCCATGTAGCGACTTTCGTCTCGGTACATCCCAACCTTGTGGCTAAGTGACCAGGCTTTTGACACCTCACAAAGACTAGTATCGGGACTCATGGACCTTCAGTTTCAAAGACTCTTAGGTTTCCCGTATATACATAACTTATTTAGAAAAACTTAAAATAAAATAGTCTTAGTTCAAAAGCATATTTAAATTTAAGAAAAAGAGATTTTCCCTATATTTATTAATTCACGTTTACTACACTTAATACAATTATTCATTCTTAAGGAAATCCTCGACCTTTTAGAAGGCTGCAACATCGGTTGTGAGCCGGCAAGATGCAACAAACTTTTATCAGTCTCGGATTATTATTCTTACTATGGGCTTTTTTTAGAAGGCTGTAACATCGGTTATGCAGCAAACTTTTATCAGCCCACAATTTATAATTATTACTTTTTTTAACATATAATACCATGATATAGAGAAAATTTCGTTTTAGCAAATCTAAGTATAAATTTGAACTAAAATTATTGATATAGACTATGCTTCAAAAATTGTTGATTTAAGTTTAATTTTCAAAAATAGCACGTATTATTAGTCCGATTAGAAGCTTATGGGAGAAAAAGCCACAAATTACACACATGAGCTCTTAAGATTTCCAAATAATCCTTGTTTAGCATCCAACTCATACTTAACTCTATCATTTTTCGTTCTTCGCAATCCGCGAACGCTTAGTCTAAAAGTTAAGGAACAAGCTAGAGCTCAACACGCTCGATCGAGTCAAAATTTATTCTTATTCTACCCAACAGGAAAGTCAAAATTGTGATAAAACACTTATTTTATTTTTGAAAATTTTTTAAATTTTTTCATTTTTTTGTATTTTTGTGGTAAAAACGGGATTACGTGAAAACAACGGCTACAGGCACAATCAAATCGAAGATCCCCCATACTAGAATTAAACATTGTCCTTAATGTTTTATGAAGGGTCTCTACGTAAATTCTAAGCCGTTTATTAAGTGTGCTTAAAGATAAACATTAGTCGATAAGATTTGGATATCAGATTCCTAAATGAAGCTGATGATGTGAAGCTCTTATGATCGAAGGACAAAACTGCAAGCACGAGAGGCTTCAAAAATCCGGGATATCCTGGACAATACAACACAAAACACGTAACACGGAAAATGGAAATAGGTAAGCCTCTCACAACAACCAAACACTTATTCATTACTATTTAACTAGCATACTACTACTACGATTATAATACTAGGATAAGCATAGGTTGCCACCCACGAAGCGCTTGTTTTAGGTCACTTAGCTTGACCCAATCCCCCCATACTTGAGCTTGTCAAGGGGGATAGAAGTGGAGACACGGAACATCCAAGACTCGGATGTCCTCTTGGTAAGAGCAAGGAAAAATCTTCATCGGTCTTTCAAAAATTTTAATGACTTTAAAAGCTTTAAAGCCCTGATGAGATAGTTCTGGGAGAAGAGAAGTATGAACTCTTTTAGAAGTGAGAATCCCGGGGTTATAAACTTTTTCCTCATTTTCAGATGAAAACGAGAGTAAAGCTCTGAGCCTGGGAACTTCTTTGTGGAAAGGAAGTTCATAAAGAGAAAGAGGAGGATATGAATCCTCAAGAATCAAAGAAGCATTAGTGGTCTTCTTTACATTCTTATCCGGTGTTGCACAGTTGGTGACTTCAAAGAGGTTTTCATGAATGAGTATACCCGGATTAAATATCTTGTCCTCGTTGTCGGTCGAAGGCAAAGCATCAGCCTCGGAAAAATCCTCATAGAAAACCGAGTCACACTCGGGGAAAGGAAGGAAATCACTTGATCCAGGAAGATCAAGTTCAATCAAGACTTTACAATCTTTGATTTTCTCTTCCTTGGAGTCAAATGGATCATCATAAGTATCATCATTAACGGTCTCAAGATCAAAAAGTTCATCATCATAGTCATCCCATAATGGTGGGGATGAGTAATCAAGAGCATGTTCATCGGTGAACATCTCAGAAACGGTATCATCAAGAGAATTTTCATCAACCGAATCTTCGAGAATAGAATCCATTTCCTTGATAGGATCATGGTTAAGCAAATACTCTAATTCTTGAAGATCGAATTCGGAATCAAAGAGAAGATCATCATTTCCTGGTGAAAATGTGATAAGAGCGAGTTCATCGGCAAATTCCTTAAGAAAATAGTCGCTAATCTCAGAAATGTGGAGACTAGGTGAAGAAGAAGTGGTACTGCCACTTAAAGAATTATGAAAAACAAGGAAAAGAGATGAAGGATTACTATTTCCTGGTGGAAATGAATCACTTGCGAGATAAGCTTCGAATTCTTCCCAAATTAACTCACTTTCTTCGAGGGAAATAAGTGTGGGGGAAAAAGAAGAAGACTTGGTCTCGGGTTCCGAATTCGGAGTGGGATTGCCACTCGATTGATTGATAACTTCTGGTGAAGTTAAATCGGTATGAGAAGTGAGAGAAGAAGTGGGATTGCCACTTAGATGATTTGTTGCAAACAAATCTTCATGAATTTCCTCATGTGAAACATTGTAGACATCAATCATGTTGATTGATTCTTGATGAGGTTCGTTTGAATAGCTTGAAGTGTCATTTCTCATGTTCAAGATTAGTCTTTCATTACCGTCACGAAGAATCATTTCTTCTCCATGAACGCCAATCAAAGCACGAGCGGTCCGTAAGAATGGTCTTCCCAAAATGAGGGGGACACGTGGATCGCTTTCATAATCAACAATGACAAAATCAGCGGGAAATGTGAACTTTCCAACCGGAACAAAGACATCTCTTGCAATTCCTTTCGGAGTGCAAATATCACGGTTAGCAAGTTCAAGAGTCATTTGGGTGGAAATAAGCTCGGGTAATCCTAACTCTTTCCACACCGAGAGTGGCATCAAGTTTATGCTAGCACCTAGATCGGCTAGGGCCTTGCACTTGAGCTCACTAAAACCACACGGAATGAGAAATTTCCCAGGGTCACCTAGCTTTTCGGGAAGCTTCTTTAGGATAACCGCTGAGCAATTTTCATTAAGGGGTGTGTTTGCCAATTCAATAAGTTTCTCCTTGTTGGAAAGGAGAGACTTAAGCATCTTTTGGTATTTCGGGATTAGAATCAAAGCATCGGCAAGAGAGATATTGATGTGAAGTTGTTTAAACATTTGCCAAAATTTGTGTATTTGGACTTCATCTTTTTCTTTTTGCTTTTCTTGATTCATTCTTGACGGATAAGGAATATGAGGATAACGAGGATCCCTTTGGTGAATCACAAAGTTTCTTTGAGAAGGAGGTTTAGCTTTTTGGACTTGAGGAGGTGGGACCTTAATGGTATACTCACCATGTTCCGGGTCCGTTAAAGTCTCCTCTACACGTTCATCCTCCTCTGGATTTATGAATGGAGGAGGCATAGGAACGGTAGGTCCATCAAGAACAAGACCACTTTGAGTGGTAATGGCTTTCAATTCACCCTTCGGGTTAGCAACGGTGTTGCTAGGGAGAGATCCCGTACCCGAAGTAGAAGCGGTGTTCATTTGGAAAAAGCTAGCCATCATGTTCTTAAGCTCATTAGTTTGATTTGACATTGAAGCTTGAATTGAAGATTGCATTTCATTCCTTAACTCATTTTTCACATTATTAATTTGAGCTTGCATGGCTTTCATATTAACATCATTCATTTTCTTAAATTTTTCCAACTCACTTAAAGGAACACTTTGATTTTGTTAAATTGGAGCTTGATAATTTGCATTTTGATTGAAATTGTTTCCTCGGTTATATCATTGAGGTTGGTTAAAACGGTTTTGATTATTTTGCCTGTTTGGTTGAACAAAACCTGGTGGTCTTGTTTGATTAACCACACCTAGGGGACGATAACCGACATTACCCTGATTGTAGTTACCTGCGGCTGCTGCAACGTATCCTTGAATATTATCCCGATATTCTGGGAAAGTGTTGCCATCGGCGGTGAGACACTGATAATAAGGATGAGGACCACCGCAAGTAACGCAAATCTCCTCAATGGCTTTTACGGAAGCTGGAGGTGGGGTAGCTTGAAATTGTTTAAGAATAGCCGTCATAGTGGTAGTCACAGCACTCGTTTGCTGATTTACTGCATGAGTAAGCTTGGCTATATCGGAAGAAGAAGAATTACCATCACTTGATTTCACTTAAGAAACAACCGATTTGTTTCGTGAATTGCGGACCTTGGATTTGTTTTCGATAATCGTCAACACATCTTGAGTACTTCTTTCCAAGAGATTGCCACCGGCGGCAGAATTCAAGGAATCTTGATCGGCCGGGTTCAAGGCATTGTAGAAAGTATCAAGATGGTGCAATTCAGTGAAACCATGATGAGGACAAGCACGAAGGAGATCTTTATAACGGTCTCACGCCTCATGAAACAATTCGTCAAACTTTTGTTGAAAATTAGAAATTTCATTTCGAAGATTTGTCGTTCTTGAGGGAGGGAAAAATTCATTAATGAATTTGGACACGAGATCATCCCAAGTGGTGATAGAATGGGGGGGCGGGGGGGGGGGGGTTCTTTTTTAAGCCACCGGCGGGCTGCCCCCGCAAGAGAGAAAGGAAAAAGCATAAGCTTAATCACATGATTCGGCGCATCCTTGTATTTGATGGTGGAAGTTATTTTGTTAAACCAACGGATGTGGTCATGAGGATTGTCTTTCTCAAGCCCGAAGAATTGGTCTGAAGTCATCATATTAATGAGACTATGCTTGAGCTCAAAATGCTCAGCATGAATTGGTGGAACCACGATTGCCTTCGCATAACCTTCGGTGGGTGCACGGAGCAATTCCGCCATAGTACGTTGATCGGCCATCGTAACTACGGATGATTCTTCAAGAGCGAACGGTTCAACTCTTTGATTAGAACGTCTATGGTTACGACGTTTCGGGTTTGAAGTGGTTGGATTAGAAGAAGAATTACCGACGAGATTATAAGAAGAACGAGTGCGCATGCACTAAAAAGATTAAAAGAAAATTATTTTTGGTTTTTTTTTCAATAATTTCACAATTTATTTTAATGGACAAAACGGGATTGAATAACTTAAACCAATAATCGACAAGCTTCACGGTAGCTCTTTAAACGAAAAACGCACAAAGGAACGGAGGAGTAGGAAAGCGCGAAGCTATTAAAACCTTTCTCCTTTAGGGTTGTAGTTCCTCGGAACAACCCTTCTTATACCCCTCTTAGAGTTTGTTAAACTTTTAAAGGTGAGCCGTACGTCGTTAGTGACACAAAGGAAAGTTTTGAATCTTTTGTTCGGGAACTTATTATGATAATGCTCAAGATGCAAGGATTATATTGATGATGATTTTTATTTTTTGATTAAGGACAATTTTTTTATGTTTTTGATTTTTCTTGATTTTTTTTCTTATACTAATACTAATAAAAGAAAATGAAAAATATTTTTGGGTTTTTTATATTTTTAATAAAGAAAATATTCACAAACGGGAATAATAACTTCACAAGGGAAGGGTCTTCAAAAACTAATCTTCAAATGAAACGATAATCGATTACACCTCCCCGGCAGCGGCGCTAAAAATTGATTTGATTTCCTTTTCGTATAAATATAAATATAAATAGATATATAAATATAAATACGTAAGGATAAAAATCAATAGTAAGTATTCCAAGAGGCTTTTAAAAGATTCGCTTTTATCCAAAGCACAATCCCTCAAAACCTACCCGAAGTCGTAATCCCGTCGAGGTGCAAATTGAAAATCGAAGACGTTTGTGATCGCGCGTTTGAATTGGATTAAGAAGATTTTTGGTTTTGGAAACTAATTCTACAATTAAAATGCAAAAAGGAGTAAAGAAAACCTAGAAACGAAAGCTAAAAGTGATTAAAACCTAAAAACGAGAACCGGACCCGAAACCCGTTCTTTAAAAGAGCAAATTTTGCAAAAATAACCCTACGAAAGCAAATTTAATTTTCCTAGGTGCTAAATGATAAAAGAAAATTTTGAAAAAAAGAATTATATTTTTTTGACTTTTTAATAATTTTTTATGAATTAAAAACGATTTTAAAAAGAAAAATTAATTAAAAATATTAAACTTAAATGGAAAATTCTGAAAAAATAAGGAAAAGTAGCTTGAAGAATGCTGGTTCTAAGAAAATAAAAGCTGGAAAAGTGGCTTATATAATAAGCCAGAAATAAGCTATTAAAGCTTATAAGCTAAACTGCCAACACCCCTTTATATTCTAAATAATGCAAACATATAATGAAAAAGTCCCAAGGGCGTGTTGGCAGTAGAGAGTGTGTGTGAGGCTTGGTATAAAGGGGGAGGTCTAGGGTTCGAGCCTGGGCCTCTCCTTTTTGTAAAACTTTTTTTTAACTTATAAAACTAGAGAAAATAAGCAATATTAAAACAGACAACTTATTTGAAACTGAAAATTAAGCAGGAAAATATGCACAAAATGATGGCAGTTTCACCTTTTTCTACACTAAAGCATATTAAGCTAACTGTTGGGCTACTTAATGGTATAATAAGCAAATGAAAAAAACAGGGTCGAATCCTTGTGGCTTCCTTTATGAAAAATATATACATATTATATATATATATATATATATATATATTATATATATAATATATATATATATCTATTTATTATAAGACTTATATAAAATGCAAAAATAAGCTACTTTAAAATAGATGACTTTTTATGAAACTTGAAAATAAGCTATAGAAAATGACAGTTTAACTATTTTAAGCTAAGTCCTAAAGATATCTAACTGTTAAGGCTTTTAAGCTCAAATAAACTAGTGAAAATGAAGGATGAGCTAAAACAAATAAGCCACTAAACCTAATAAGCAAATGCAAGTACAAATAAGCCAAGGGGATGAAACAAATAAGCACAAAAAGGCAAATAAGCAAAAGGCAAAACTGTTAAGCTATTCTAGGGCAAAATAAGCCAAGAGAAAGAAAACTAAGCTAAAATAAGTAATTACCTACCCTTAATAAACTGCCCTAATAAAAAATAAGCAAGAAAATGTAAACAAATAAGCAAGAAAAGGCAATAAGCAAAAATGCACAAGCTGATGCAGGACAACCTAGGGACACTCTTTTAGGCTTATTTTTTTAGCCCAAAAGGGAACCTTATGGCTAAACAACCTATATAGGCTTAAAGATCAGCTTATTGGCTATCTAGAAAAGCAAAGAAATTAAAATTTGAAATAAGGATAAGCTACAAAAAGGCCTAATGAAAAAGTGTTGTCACAGTGAGTATGCTATTTTTGGATTTTCTTAAAATACTTGATGAGCTATCTTTCGATATCTATGAAGTGACCGAGACTTTTCTAGGAATTTCGTATTCCTAACAAGAAGGGTTACCAAGGGATATTCTAGAGAGGAAACACCTTTATTTCCCACTATGATTGCTATTAACCAAATTGGTCATGGTGAAGGATCAGCAATATCAGCTGGATCCCAACACACACCCCTCATGGCTCCGTCTACTGAACCACACCCAGATACATCAGCTCAATCACCTATTACTGAACCACATACATCACCCCCATAAATAACTAAACCACCAACTTCATCAATAATTAGGGAAACTATCAGACAGGAAGTTGAGGTTCCTCATTCTAACTTTCCTAATGAGACCCCAGTTGCAGATGAGGCTCCATTCATAGGTGTGGATGTTGTTCATGGAGGGGCTGCCGCTACTGTCTCTAGCATAGATGCATGGTAGGGCAGTGGTAACATCATTAAGTCCCCTACCATGCCCTATGATTCACCTCTCCCAAGAGTTAACACACTTGGAAGTGATGAGGGCAGTATGACACTCCATGAATTGACGGTTCTATGTACAAAATTGTCAAACAAAGTGGAAAGCTTGTAGGCAGAATTGAAGCAAACAAAATAACCTATGGTGCTGCATTTACTAAACTCATCAAAAAGGTGAAGAAGTTAGAGCAAACTGTCAAGACAAGCCAAGCTAAAAGGAGAGCCAACATTGTGGTTTCTGATGATGAAGATAATGAGGAGGATCCTTCCAAACAGGGGAGGAGTATGATAGAAGAAATGGATTTAGATGCTAGAATTTCATTGGTTCCTCCACATGTTGAAGTTCAAAGGAGGTATGGACAGAATTTGGAAACTCAAGAAGGTTTTGGTTATGGTCAAGAAGTTAGTACTGCTGTGCAAGTTTCAACTGCTGGTCCAGAAGCTACTACTCCTGATGCAGAACTTAACACTGCTAGTACATTTGTTAGTACTGCCAGTCCTTAAAGAATTGCAGATACTACTGTTGATGATTTAACCCTTGCAGAGACACTTATGGAGATCAAAAAGAGTGCTGCTAAAGCTAAGGGTAAGGCTAACATGGATGAAACTGAGTCTCTAAGGAAGAGAGAGCAGGTTTAAATTAGTAGGGATGCAAAAGTAGCTCAAAAGCTACAAGAAGAGTTTGATGTAGCAGAAAGACAAAGAATGGCTCAAGTGCATCAAGCAGCTCAGGGTTTTACAGATGCTAAATGGGATGATGTATTTGCTAGAGTTGCAGCAGTTGAAGATTTTGTTCAATAGTTACAAGCTGGTGAAAAGTGTAGTGAAGAAGATTTACCAATGAAGCTTATAGAACTTGTCAATCAAAGAAAGAAGTTCTTTGCTCAACAAAGAGCTAAAGCTAAGAGGAACAAGCCAATGACTCATGCTCAACAAAAGGAATATATATATCAAATTACATCAAGAACCAAGAAGGAGGTTATTCTATTAAACAATTGAAGTCACTTTCACTTGAGCAGGTTAAAGAAATCTTTGAAACTACTATAAGGAGGCTACAATCTTTTATGCTTATGGGATCTGAGCTGGAGGTTTAGAGACTGAAAAGAGCAGGTCAAGAAGTTTTAGAAGAGCCTATTAAAAGACAAAAGATTGGAGAAGCTTCTGGTTTAGGTAAAGAACAATCAGTAGAAAAAGAAAAAGAATTATCATAAGAAGAACTACAGAAATTATTAGTGATAGTTCCAGTAGAAGAACTTGTTATTAAACCTTTGAGGGTTAGGTATCCAATCATAGACTAGGAGGTTTACTCTGAAGACACAAGAAGGTATTGGAGAATTGTCAGAGTTAGAAACCATATAGAAGCTTATCAAATTTTTGCTGATATGTTGAAGAAATTTGATAGAGTGACCTGGTTAAGCTTTAGGATTTGGTTAAGGAGAGGTTCAGTACAACATAGCCTACAAATGATAAAGAGAATGAATTATGGGTTGAACTGATAAGATTGTTTAAACCAGATAATGATGATACTTTATGGAAGCTTCAAAGGTATATGCATGATCCTTTAGTATGGAGGCTTTATGATACATGTAGTGTTCACCATGTATCTTTAGTAAGAGGATATGAAATCTTTATGCTAGTTGAAAAAGAATATCCATTGACAAAGGGATTATGACTGTGATGTTGGTTAACAAGCTTCAAGTGGATCAATATTCGGAGATGGCAAATGAACTTCTAAGAAAGATCTTTTATCAAGCAAATAGACTGTAACACCCCCATTTTTACAATATAGCAGCGGAAGCTAATCTGGGGTATTACTTCATGGAAACAACAATCATAATCATAGAAAATGACCTAAAAGAGACATTTGTTTAAAAGATACGTTATCATTCATTTCAAATCAGAGTTTCACAAAGGCAGGTCCCAAAATCTAGTTACATACATTGTGAATGATAACAAGTTTTAGCCATCTTCGAGTCCATGCCACTCTATGCCATAAGTTGCTCATTTACCTGAGATAAACATGCATAAAAAGGGTCAACACAAAGGTTGAGTGAAATTCATAGGTTTATAATAAAATGGTTGAAATTATGTTGTTATACACCCATAAGTGGTAATAACTACAATGAGTATAATTATTATAGAAAACAGTATTATTGCCCTAAGCTTATGAATCACATATTTAAACTCAATAGAACCGGGAACCTTTACCAGGAGATATATTAGGAGTCACTACCCTAAGGGATACTTCGATCTACTATCCAAAGAGATATTGGGAGATATTACCCAAAGAGATATTTTCATGTATTTAGGCAATAATATATCAGGGTAGCATATAGTTTAGAGAACACTTGCATTCATGGTTTACAGTAGATATCACCGGTTTATAAAGTATTCAAAAGATTGAAATATGAGGTTATGAATTCATTAAGCCTTTGAAAAGTAATCACATTGTTATAAGATAAACGAGTATGTAAAAGAGTTTGTAACAAGCATGTATCCCCCTCGCGGGTTTATAAAACATTCAAAAGATTGAAAAGCGAGGCTATACCTGATATGTAGATGTAATAAATATTCCAAAATAAAATCTGACGACCTTATCACAATCTTAACAGGGAAGGTTGATATAGAAAATGATAGTAAACAGCCACGTCACGCAACCTGAGTAAATATGTTGAGTCTTAGGAAGATTGTACTCTAGAACTTTAGTTTTAAGAGTTATGAGTTTGATTGAAGAGTTTGGAATTATTGTATCACCGTTCGGGCCATCATAATTCAGAAGTCATTTAGTAAACGTTTAAGGAGCTAGGGCACTTTAAATTGTAAACCCAACAACTCAGTCAGAACATAATACCAAGATGAAACCTCTTAATATGAAGCTCCCTAGTATTGTGATATGATATAATCGGTTTTAAGCGTTTTAATCCAAATCTAAAAATGTTAAGCAGAGTTATGAGTTTGATTGAAGAGTTTGGAATTATTGTATCAACCGTTCGTGCATCAATAATTTCAGAAGTCATTCATAAACGTTTGAGGAGCCTTAGGGCAAACTTTAAAACGTAAACCCAACAACTCAGTCAGAACGTAATACCAAGTTGAAACCTCTTAATATGAAAGCTCCTAATATGTTGATATGAGATATAATGGTTTAAGCGTTTCGATTAACATCTGGAAATGTTAAAGCACGAGAACGTTAATTAAAGTTATTTCTTGTAAGGTTTTAAACATGTTTTTATACTTTTTACAAAATGTTACATTTTTAAATAGATATTTATAAGTTATAATAAACTAAAATATGAAGTTTTAACGCAACACAAGTTTAAAATAACGATTCATTAAGCTAGTAAGTAAAACGGGTCAAATTAGAGTTTTAGAATGTAAACGCATGGGTTTTAAGTTCAAATTCCTTCATTAATCAATAAAGTTGTTATTTTAACATTAGTTAAGCATGCTAGGATAGATTATAACAACATTTAACTATTATAACATTTAGTTTTAAGAAAAAATTGAAATTAGGGTTTTGGGTGTACGATTTTGGATCAAAATGGAAAATGAGCATGAATTGAGTTATGAAACTTTTACAAGAGTATATTTAGGATCATATGAACATTATAAGTGTATAGTAGTAGGATTAGAACATCTAGAACCTGGGTTTGTGCTTCAAGGAGCAAAAATGGTGGAAATGGGTCGTTTCGGGTAGTATTTCCACTCGTACGCCTTGTATCTTGTTCCCGGCGCTTCAAGTCTTCAAAGCTTAGCTTCTTAGACTTATTTAATAATCCTAGGATCATAAGGGAGCAAAGGATTGCTGCCTATAATGGGTATGAGATACGAGAGTGTGGGATGAGAATGAAGTGAAGGTTTATGCTTCTATTTATACTTGAATTCATGCAAGGAGGCTAAGGAACTCTTAAGACCAGGCCATGGACATGTGTACAAGCTAGCTACTGAGGTGGGAGGTCTATGGAGTGAGTTGTGATGTCTAGAAAGCTAGAATGATGGTGTGGATACTCTAGATGGATGTCGTGGCTGTTGTGGCTAAAAAAAGGGAGATGTGGCTTTGATTTTGGCCATGGAAAGGCTTAAGCAGGTGGGTAAGCTGATTGGGGATGTCTAGAAGATTATCTTGGAGGTGCTTGCACATTGGAAGAGTTTTAAATGGGTAAAAATGATGCAAGTCTAGCCACAGGTCAGTTTTGGGGTCTTAGGGCTCAAAATCAAGTTTTAAGCTTATATCTCGCATAAATTGTTCAAGTAATGATAGATACATGTTCTTAAGATGTGTATTAAGGATTATGATCAAAAGTTGAGAGGTGGTTTGGGTTAAAACGGGTAGAAACAGAGTAAATAAGGTCGCGGGTTCTCACAGGATGCGATTAGGGTTTCTTTGGCTTTCTTTGGCTTATAGATCATGTACATTTGATTCAAAATGATAGAATACTAATCTAAGGCAGTATATAAAAGATTACTAATGAGATTTGATTAGTGGTTTGAACTAGAATGGGTCAAAATGGAAAGAATAAGCCTTAGTTTGAATTAGGGCTTGTAATGGGTTTATTAGGGTTTTTTAAGCTTTCTATTTCTTTTATATTGCCAAAGTAATGATGGATAATGATGGATAATGGTTTGTAAACTTATTTTATGAGTTTACAATGACTCTTGGTTGCTTACTTGAGAATGAATTGGTTAGAAACGAGAAAACGGGTTGAATGATCATTTAGGGCTCATTTAGGGTTTCTCGGATTCATTTTACGTACAATTGAAATAAGATAATGAAGTAATGATGAAATAATGATGTAATAGGATTGACATGATTGTAAAATAAGTTATTACAACTTATTTGAGTGTTGGTTTGGGTTTATAATCAAGAAACGGGTCATGGTTTAGAAACTAGCTTGGTTTTAGGGTTTCTGACTTTTGTATTAGGGTTTTAAGAGTAAAAATGTATATGAAAGTTTATGAATAGAATAATTAGGGTTTACACATTGTATATTGAGTGTAGTAGCTTGTACACAAGTGATGGTGAAGAAATTAGAATGAAAACGGAGGTAAAACGGCTATTTTAGATGTCATGCTTAATGACTTGTACATTGTGCTTTGAAAACTTGTACTTGACTTGGAGGGAGTTTATATTTCAAATGAAATGTTATATTACTTGTATATATGCTTTAGTAGCTTGTACATTCACTTTAGATATTAACCCTTCATGGAATTAGGGTTTAGAGGTATACGATAACGGTTTAAAGCCCGTTTTGATATAACGTTGCGAATGGTACATTATAGGAATAATGTACTTTGTAATAAGGATATGATGATATTGACTTGACATATTGTGATGTTTGCTTGACATATATGAAGACAGGATTGCCATAGATAGGTTGCGTGAGCTCGTCTACTTTAGTTATGTGGTCATCAAGTCCATCGTTTATGAGGCATTTATAATGATGTTGCGCACATAATTATAATTACTCCTTCAACGTCTACTTATTTTCAAGACCACACCTTTTTGATGACAGCTAATAGAATTTCTCCAGGATCTTGATAAAACCTGGGTGGATGGGATACTTTGATTTATGGAAAACCTGTGGGTTAGGGCCCTACACGCTTTGCTGCGTACTCTGTTCGTAAAGATCGTTTTATTCATAACCGTTAAAAAGTCAAAATCGAATAAGAATGTATCCCAAGTCTTGTCAAATTTTTCATACCTGTGGTTTTAGAATTAATTGTACTATTGTATAGATTCTTGTGTGTTTCCTTGTTATTATGTTGCAGAATATAACAGAAAATTTTAGAATACGGAGATCATGGAATAAGTAATGTCAAGGAATGATTATGAATTTGTTAGAGAGTTGCTAATCACGTAAGGTACATATTTTTGAAATGAACAGATGATGAAGGTAATGAAGGTAATAATGATAATGATTAAGGGATTGTTTGTACAAATGGATTGAAAGAAACTTGTTTGTACGTATGTTATATACTTAAGCCTACTTATTTATAATTTGTCACTTACAAAAAGAAGCGTTTAACTCCTTGTAACTGAGAATTTATAAATTCATAGTTCAGAGATTTATAATTTCCTTATTCAAATGAAGAAGTGACGTAATTCATTTCAATAAGATGATCATAAATCGTCTTACCTAAGCATAAAACACAATATGGTAATGTGTAGAAAATGAATTGTTAGATAATATTCAGATGTTGATTGTACTGACGCCCATATAATCGAGGATGAAAATTTATGTTGCAAAGGTATGAGGAGAGTATTTAGAGTTTGAACATAATTAGAATAGTAGAATTGACCAATTCGATGTCGAGTTTTGATATCATCAGATAACAAGATGTAACGGAATCATCACTTTATTATTTCATAGATAGCTTTACATATGAATTTTACATATGAAAAAGAGTTGATACTTATGTTACATGTCTCAAGATTTGGTTGAGAGATAGAGTGATGTTTGGAAAATAGATGTGGATATTTAGCACAAATTTGATCTTCTCGTTCCCATGTAAATTCAGAGTTCCATCTTACTTTGACTATAGGGATGCATCTTCGTCTTAGTTGCTTGACTTCTCGATCCATAATCTCCACTGATTCTTCCACATAGTTAAGTTTGTCATCAAGCCAAATTTCTTTCTTTGTAATGATGAGGGATTCGTCACATAAGTTTTTCTTAGAAACGTGAAAAGTACTGTTGTCTATTTTTGAGCACTGACTTTTGTAATGCCCTTTCTTTCCACGGAGGGAGAAAGGTCACAGATAATGATGGGCAGGTTGCTTCCCGTGGCTGGTCCTTTGCTTCTGCAGTTCCTGGTCAAATGACCCACCTTGTTGCAAATTCGACACTTGACAGTGCAAACTCCTGTGTGATGTAGGGTGCATCTTGTACACAAAGGGAGGTTTCCATGGTATTTTTTAGCAGGATAAGTCCTAACAGTTTCTTGTCTTCTATTCTGCTGTTGGTGGTAATCATTGTTATGGTTGTTTTTGTTGTTGTTGTTTTGGTAGTTGTTGTTTTGGTAGTTGTTGTGATTGTTGGAGTGGTTATTGTGTGTGTTTGGGTTAGTTGTGTTGTGGGTGTTTCTCTTTCATTTCAAATTTATTTTGTGATCGTTGGTTCCTTTTCTTGCTACTGGAGTTCCGCTATATTCTTGTCCGGTGGTCGTGTTATTATTGTCAGTTATTTGACAGGGATGAGCTGTGCAGTGTCAGAGTGAGGAAATGCCTCATTTAATTTGTTGCACGGTATGGCAGCTAAAGTTATGAGCTGGTGTTTAGATGTGGATGTCTTTTGGGAGGCATTCTATCAATAAAGATAACACGTATAAGAATGATATCCTAAGTTATAAAAGAGAATGTGATGCTTAAAATGCTTAAAGAGAAATGCTTATTTTTGAATTTTAAGCACTTAGAGGTTATGATAAAGATGGAGATAATGATGCAAATGGTGGAAATGATGATGAAAGAGAGATAAGTTGGAAACAATAAGGTATGAAAGGATTGCCTTTATAAATAACTTGCCTTTTATTGTTCATTGTCAAGATTTGACAAGCGTTTTTATTTATACCACACATATGGCTAGGATAAAGTTATAAATAGCTTGATGATTTTGATCCGGTAGATGACATCCTAAAGTATCTTACTGATTTGATTTGGTGACGAGCTTTGTTTATCTCAATGTTTTGTTTAAGATCGGAAATTTCTTGTCATGAGCAAAGGAAAATCTTATCCTTTTGTCTAGACGCTTCTTTTGAAGTGCTGATAATTGCGTGCGGATTCTTTAAGTTCGTCTTTAGTTCGTTACCATTAGTTGTTCTTTTCCATTCTTCTTAATGCGGTGAAGATGGAGTCATATATAATATTCAAGACTATCTTCAACTTGTTTTCTATGATGTTCAGATACATCTCTATCTGAACATTTTCCTATTTCCAATACTTTGAGTGTGGGCTTAGAAGTAGGAAACTGAGAAGGATGGTGATACCAATATTAAAGTTTGATTCGAGTTGAATTAGATAACGTAGTTGAGGAGATAGTGGGAGGAACAGATTCGGCTTTCTTAGGTGGTTACTAGTTCTTCAGGGAACAAGAAAATATCGAGGATCAACTAGTAATGATGTGGTATCCCGGGAGTGGAGTCAAAAGACTGGTGAAGTTATAGGATCTGGTGGATGAAATATGTGATTCATTAGCATAAAATGCTGTACGTCCTTCAAAAAGGATTATTGTAGTAAGATGAGAATACTGGTGGGGAGCATATTATCTGTTAGAGTTTTCTGAAGATTTAAGAAACTGCTTCCTGATAAACCTGGGGAAATAATCCGATGTGACGAAGTTAGTTTAGAATCTTCATAGAGGAAAAAAGCATCCTCTTATTCAGAAGTAGAGCAGCAGGTGGGGAGAGACATTGGTTCTGTTTAAAACACCGTCGTAAAATAACATATGTTAGTTATGTAATAGTATAATGATATGTATAATTGACATACTTGTTACGGAATGTTTGTGGCACGAGGACTTTGATGGTAGAAAAGAAATGTGGTTATAGTTAAGGTTTTGACCTTGTTCTCTATAACCATGGCGCTGATACAATCTGTAACACCCCCATTTTTACAATATAGCAGTGGAAGCTAATCTGGGGTATTACTTCATGGATACAACAATCATAATCATAGAAAACGACCCAAAAGAGACGTTTATTTAAAAGATATGTTATCATTCATTTCAAATCAGAGTATTACAACGGCATGTCTTTAAAATTCTAGAAACATAAATTGATGAATGATATCAAGTTTTTAGCCCATCTTCATGTCCATGCCATCTCCATGCTATAAGTTGCTCAATTACCTGAGATTAATGCATAAAAAGGGTCACACAACAAGGTTGAAGTGAAATTTATAGGTTTATTAATGTTATTGTCGAAAATACAAGTTATAGTGAAAAATTATGGTTATTGCAAGGGACAATCATCATAGGGGAACATTATTTATTGCATCTTTAGCTCATGACATCAATAAATTAACAGGGAAATGCACGTAGTGTATTGGTTTAGGGACAGATGTTCCCGTGGAAAAGTTAACTTGCCAAGGTTACCTTTTAGGACAAATTTGTTTTAGTGCGTTTGGCTAACCTCAAAGGCATGGGTATACAAACGGGAGCCGTTACCCCAAATAGATCTATTCACAATATTCGCGTTCACTCGCAATGCAAGTAATTAATGATTCATGATATGTAAATAATGGCACTGGAAGCTACTTAGGCAAGAATATTATCTGGATAGACATACATTAGAAAACACTTGCATTTCATGGTTTATATCAGGTATCTCAGGTTTATAATATTCAAAAGATTGAATTTGGGGTTTTATGAATTTCCCATTAAGCCTTTGAAAAGTAATCACATTGTTATAAGATAAACCAAGTATGTAAAAAGAGTTTGTAACTAAGCAGTATTCCATTAGCACGGTTTATAAAAACATTTTCAATAGGTTGAAAGCGAGGCTTTGAATCACTTGATAGGTTGATTGTAATAAATATTTGAAATGAAAGCTGACGACTTTTCCCTCAATCTTAAAACAGGGAATGTTGATATAGCAAAATGATTGTAAATAGCAAGTCACGCAACCTGAGTACAATATGTTGTGTTCTTAGGAAGTTTGTACTCTAGAACTTTAGTTTTTGAGTTATGAGTTTGATTATAAGATGTTTGGAATTATTTGTATCACCCGTTTCGGGCCATCATAATTCAAGTCATTTCAGTAAAACGTTTGAGGAGCTAGGGCACTTTAAATGTAACCCAACAACTCAGTCATAAGTAATACCATGATGAAATCTCTTTAATATGAAGTAGCTCCCTAAGTATTGTGATTTCGATATAATAAGTTTTAAGTGTTTAATCAATATCTGGAAAATGATAAGCACGAGAAGCGATATTAAAGTTCTGTCTTGTAAGTTTTAAAAACATGATTTTATACTTTTTCAAAATGTTACATTTTAGACCCTTGAGTTTGAAAAGTGGCAAAATATACCCTTGGGGTTTGCACTTTTACGAGTTTGGTCCTTCAAGTTTAAAAGATATACCAAGTAAACCTTGTACTTTGGAAAGTGACATAATAGACCCTTATAGTTATAACTTTGATAAAATGACATTTTCAGCCCCTTTAGTTATAAGTTTCAGAAAGTTACGATATATACCCCTTGCATGGATAATATTTACAAAACATGTCCAAATTGCCATGCAAGCTTATTTTAACATTTCAAAAGATATTTATAAGTTATAATAAACTAAAATATGAAGTTTTAACGTAACGCAAGTTTAAAATAACGATTCGTTAGGCTAGGAAGCAAAACGGGTCAAATTAGGGTTTCAAAACGTAAACGCGCGGGTTTTAAGTTCAAATTCCTTCATTAATCAATAAAGTGGTTATTTTAACATTAGTTAAGCATGCTAGGATAGATTATAACAATATTTAATCATTATAACATTTAGTGTTAGAAATAACGAGAATTAGGGTTTTAGGGTTGAACGGTTTTGGGATCAAAATGGAAAAGAGCATGAATTGTGTTATGAAACTTTATACAAGAGTATATTAGGATCTTTTGAATATTATAAGGTGTTAGTAGCAGAGGCTTAGAACATTCAAAAACCTGGGTTTTGAGCTTGAAGGTTGCAAAAAAATGGTGGAAATGGGCGTGTCGGGTAGTATGTCAACTCGTTACGCCTTGTATCTTGTTCCGGGGCTTCAAATCTTCCAATCTTCGCGTGCTTGATTTTCTTATTATGATCCTAGGATTCATATGGTAGCAGAGAATGTTGTCAATTTGGGTTAGTGAAAAGAAGAATCGGGGGATGAGTTTTAGAAATGAAGTATATGTGCATCTATTTATAGTTGTTAGAAACACTTAGAGGCCAAAAAACTTTGATAACCAGGTTAGGATACATGGGGGGTGATGTGGAGAGGCTAGGGGATGAGTAATGAAGGCTAGAATGCAAGGTGGAGGTGGTTCTAGACGTTTTAGGGGTGTTTGGTTTGATTTATACATGGCTGTTTTTGGACAGCCAACATCAGTCTCGGTAAAATGGTTGCCATTTACAAACCGTAATTGCGTTTGAAGCTAAACCATCGAGAATTGTTTTGTATTTGAGTCCTTCTACAACGTTTGTTTTCATATTTTGAGGTTACTATGAAAAAATTTAGAAGATAATAGCCATTTATACAGGTGTGCACGAAGCTTCGCGTACTTTGCCATTTCGGCTGTAACTAATTCATCCGACGTTGAATCGGGTTGATTCCACGGTCCAATGATTCACAACCCTTAGGGCTAAATCCTTGTGTTTTTCACTTTAATATCAGACCTATGGATATTTCTCAGATCTATGTTTTATAGATGATCCGATTTCTGAATAGGGCCTAGACTTTTAGGTTTTTAGGGGTTTAAAACTAGATTAGGGTTTTCTGGGTTTTAATTCTTGTATATTGTTGTTGAAATGATGAAATGATGATAGGATATGATTTTTAATGTTGTAATTTAAGTTATTACAACTTATTTGAGTGTTGGTTTGGGGTTATGATGGATAAAAACAGAGAAAGGGTTATGATTTATATTTTGATGGGTTAGGAGTTTTCTGACTTTGAATTAGGGTTTTGAGTGTAAAAATGTGTATGAAAGCTTATGAATAGAATAATTAGGGTTTACACATTATACATTGAGTGTAGTAGCTTGTACACAAGTGGTGATCAAGAAATAGATGTGTAAATAACGGAGGTTTAAAACGGCTTATTTTGGAGTTCATTGCTTACGATTTATGTACATGTGCTTTATAAGACTTTGGTACTTGACTTAGAGGGGGTTTATATTTCAAATGAGATGTTATATTACTTGTACATATGCTTTAGTAGCTTGTATATTCACTTTAGATATTAACCCTTCATGAAATTAGGGTTTAGAGGTATACGATAACGGTTTAAAGCCCGTTTTGATATAACGTTGCAAATGGTACATTATAGAAATAATGTACTTTGTAATAAGCATATTAAGATATTGACTTGACATTTTATGATATTTGCTTGACATATATGAAGACAGGATGGCCATAGATAGGTTGCGTGAGCTCGTCTACTTTAGTTATGTAAGTTACATGACATACTGAGATATTGACAATACAACTAATGTAATAAAGCGAAAAATTTCCCCGTACAATTGTGATAATAGAAAAATAGGTTTTGTATTTGATGAAAATCTTGGGTTGTGTATAAAATTTAAATATATATATATTATTATATATATATTTTATATATATATATATATATATAAATATTGGTTGTGTGTGTGTATAATGACACAATGATTGATTTGCTCCTTCTCATTCGTGTCTCCTTTGTCTGACTCCTACTATCCCCACATCCCCCTCTCCTATCGGCTCGCGCTTATCAACTTTAAATTCACAACTCTTTGTTTAAATTGATGTGTTGACTAAATATTAAAAAATCCACACAAAATAAATTCATGTGGACTAACCCTTGGCACTGAAGAACTCAGTTCTCACAAAATACACATTCACTTGACTTTAAACAACATATGGTCACACTTATTAACACTTTTGGACACTTTTGGTTAACTTGTCTGTGACTAAATTAAAAAAACATGTTTTGTGTGACTAAATATTACAAAACGCCACACAAACTTAAAAATTATGTGACCATTGGATGAACAATAGTTACACAAAATACACATTCACTTGACTTTAAACAACATATGGTCACACTTATTAACACTTTTGGCCACTTTTGGTTAACTTGTATGTGACTAATCAAAAAAACCATGATTTTGTGTGACTAAATATTACAAAACGGCCACCACAAACAATTACCTTTCATGTGACCATTGAGATGAAACATTAGTCAATAAATACACATTTAACTTGATTTTAAAAAAAGCATAAAAAAAAAAAAAAAAAATAATAAAAAAAATATATTATACTAAAAATATTTAAAATATAAATATTAATATGATTAAGTTAAAAATAATATAAATTATAAAATAATAAATATTATATAATTAATAAAAATTTTATATAATATCAAATTAAAAAATATAATATAACTTAAAATAATAATAAAATAAAATAAATTAATATAATAAAAAATATAAGAATAAATATTTAAATATGCAATAATAAAAAACAAAAATATATATTTTCTAATATAAAATTTAATTATTAAAAATTAAAATATAAATAATAAATATAAATATTAATAAAAAATACAAAAATTAAATAATAAAATAAATTTATAATATTTAATAAAAAAAATTAATATTAAAAAAAAATAATAAATAAAAATAAAATAAATAAATAATATATAAAATATATATATATAATATAAACATATAAATAAATATAATAATAAATAAAAATTTAATAATAATATAATAAATAAAATATATATATAAATAATAATTAATAAATACAATAATAAATATATAATATAATATTTTATATAAATTAAAATATAAATAAAATATAAAAATATAATATCTAAATAAAAAATTATAATCTATAAAAAAATAATAATAAAATATTATATAAAAAATAAAATATAATAATAAAATAATAAATAATAAAACAAATATATAAATAATAAAATAAAATTAAATAATAAATATAAAAAATAGCTATTCACACACTTATTAAGACTTTTGGCCATTTTTTTTTTAAAATTATATGTGGATAACTCAAAAAAAACAACTCACCATTGTTGTGACTAAATCTCACAAACGTCATGTGTTTATTATATATTCATGTGGCACAGGACGGGAAATAGTCCACCAAAATACACATTTATTGAATAAATCATTCAAATGTAATATATTATATATTTATGTGGCAAATGGTACGAACAATTAGTTACTCTCAAAAAACCATCCGGTGTGGAATATAAAGTCGTTTAACGGTCAATTATATTGATTAATCCAACCAAAACTTGGGGCCTAATTTCGTCAAGATATTCGGGTTTCGGTCACTCTTTTTCAAATGTGGAATAGCTACGAACTCCCTAAAGTGACCGTTTATGTGACCTAACAGTGGCGCGATTCTTTAGTGACAACACCAAAAGATACACACGTGTGACAATATGTATATCGTACACAGTTTTGGAGGACCAATACCAGTTTTTGAGAGTGTATCTCTACGACGAAGGCCGTTTACGTCTCCGCGAAAGGCTATGTGAACAAGCAGATGGATGTGTAACAAGCTATCATCGACTACGGCCACAGCACAGACCACCCCCCCCCCCCCCCCCCCCCCCCCACAACCACCATTTAAGCCTCGACGACGTTCTGATTATGTGCGATAATAAAGGCGCTATCAAATTAAGTAAAAACCCAGTACAACACTCTAGAACTAAACATATAGAAATCCGTCACCACTTTCTACGTGATAACGTCCAAAAGGGCAACATCTCTATCGAGAAAGTTGCATCTGAAGAAAATATAGCCGATATATTTACTAAGCCTTTAAAATGTAAAGTATTTAATTATTTAAGATTAGGATTAGGAATGATGGAACTTATCATGGATAGTGATTCTTCATCATCTCAAAAATAATTGTAAGCAGAAATTTGATGTAGTAATTATTCATTATTCAAAAGACGTTAATTCTCATTACAAGTTCCAATTACAAAACTTCCGATCATGAACATAATCGAGATTTGAATTTTACTAGATAATGAAAATATCAATAAAATGACCATAGATATCTTACAAAATTCATGTATGTTCAATACTTGAAATTTAAGAAATCGATAAAAAAGCTTCCACAATACCCCCTACATTTCCCTTCCCATACAAACAACAAACGAAAAGAACAAACATCGAATGGCAACTCACACTTGTGTTAAGTCAAAATGTTCATAAATGATTGTGTTATTAGTAATGGTCAAACTTATGCTAAAAGATAACACACTCCTAGTAGGATCGACTACGTTGAAATTTCATCGGGAAATTCATGACAAGTTGCATGGTTCACTCAAAACTTGGACGTCGACTCCGAAAATTATATCACATACCCCTAATAGTATGTATAACACATTCCAATTGCCAAAAACACAACACCATATCTTAATTTGCTCAAAAATCAACTTTGTTCGTATTTTTGGAGACTTGCGGACCACGGATCCACCATAAGGAGATATGTGTGTTATTTAGGTGGACCCGTACGTCACATATCGCGGGTAAATAACTGATTTTAAACAAATTGGGACCACAACAAGTCTTAAACAAACACACTCACGAACTCAAATACCAAAACCCTTAAACAAACATAACTCAAATCGGCAATTAGAGCAATTAATCCACAAGATCATCAACAAATCACCAATCTATAACAACTATTGTAAGTAATTTCATCTTATTTTCCATTTAATTTTATATCTAGGGTTTTTATTTTGATCAAATCACATAATTTGGGGCTTTCAATTTTTCTTGTTATTTTCGTGCAATTAGAACTATGATATAATAATGTATAACTACTATAATACTCAAAAAGCATAATTGAAGCGATTAGCCAACAATCAATTTTCGACAAAAACCCAAGTTATGATTTTCACTTCTAGGAACTTTTCAAAATAAGAGTTGTTTAATTACATTGTTAATACAACACAAAAACATTTTTTTTCATTAGATATCATGAATGTATATACGAGATGCTTAATTCATAAGCATTTTTCATTCCATGCATCTTGAGCAATATCAAACGTAGGTTGTGCATTAAGGTTTGATTATTACAAGTACTATCACTATTTTTCTTTTATTTAAGTCAAGCAAACCGCACACCCACATCAAGTCCATAAAAATATACACACTTAGAAATTATATTATATTTCACTTATAACATTTTCTCATTGAAATCACCATAAACCACGTAGGTACTAAAATGCCAAGCGAATACTAACAAGACTACAAGAAAACCCGTGCTTATGCTCTAAAAATTTACAATGATCTCAACATGTTCGATGCACTTAGGGATATCTATAGGACTTTAGAAAGTAGATCTATTCATAAAGGGAGAACCATTGACCCATCCTTCTACAATGACCTTAGTGATGACTTAGTGGCTAAGTTTACCGCAATAGGTCTTGATTGCTTGCTTGATTTACATGAGGAAATTTTTCCTAGGGTTATCTAAGAATTTTACAAAACTCTTAGTCTAGAAAGAGACTCCAACAACCATTTCTCAATCTAATTCATCATCAACAATCATCACATCAACA
>BQNB010101798.1:0-24392 GCA_026074375.1 Tanacetum coccineum | reverse complement strand
GAAGTGAAGAATGATGTCTGGAGACAGTGACCCAGAACTCTTGCATGTATATTTCTGGTACATCAGCAGTGATCTCAAATGCGTTGTAGAATAGAGTGAGTTTGAGAGCATCTAACGTCACTTGAAAGTAGGTTCCTTGGATTTGAGATTAGATCTTAGTCGGAGATTGCTTTTCCCTATCTTAAGATGGTTTTTAGGTGTGACTAATTCATCATCCAGTGCCTTTTGCTGAGCTCTTGTGGTGTCCATGATTCTGCTAAGATAGGATCAATACAGTTTATGTACAACCAATTTTATACATTATACTATAGAGACCTATTGAGTGAGTATGTAAAGTTGATTCATGATGTGAACGTTTCTTAAGAATTAGGAACTTTAAGACATTTTGCACTTATTAAGATCTTTTTATTTAAAAGACAGCTTAAGACAACTTAACTTGTTTAGAGTGTATAACTAACCAAGTTTAATTTACTCCCTAATTAAGTTTCTAAATTGCCTTTTAAATAGGAAATTTGATCTTAAGTGTTTTGGGTCTTTTGAAACATAGACTGATTTCTAAGGAAAAACTAGTTGTTCTGTTCTTTAATAAGCTAGTTGTTTGGTTCTTTAAAGTCAAGCTAGTTGTTCGGTTCCTTGAGAATCAAGTTGTTCGGTTCCTTAAGAGTAAAGTTGTTCGGTTCCTTAAGAATCATGTTGTTCAGTTCCTTAAGATTCAAGTTGTTCGGTTCCTTAAGAATCACGTTGTTCGGTTCCGTGAAACACATGAGTTGTTCGGTTCCTATTAACAAATGAGTTGTTCGATTCCTAGTAACAAATGAGTTGTTCAGTTCCAATTAGCAAATGAGTTGTTCGGTTCCAATTAGCAATTGAGTTGTTCGGTTCCTATTACCTATAGTTGTTCGGTTCCTGCTAACAACTAAGTTGTTCGGTTCCTAATAACTATAGTTGTTCGGTTCTTGCAAACAACTAAGTTGTTCGGTTCCTAATAACTACAGTTGTTCGGTTCCCGCTAACAGCTAAGTTGTTCGGTTCCTAATAGCTATAGTTTTTTGGTTCCTTAATGTACTCAGTTGTTTGGTTTCTGAGTACAACAAGTTGTTCAGTTCATGAGAAACAATCACAAACACAACGTTTTTAAGCATTTACACTTATTTGTACAACATTTTTAGTTAAGAGAACAATAGTTAGGAACATGATAACAACATGAATCAACAAAGTCATCAAACGCATACACAAAACGAGCACTTTAAAGCATAAAAGCACATATATTCAACAAGCTTCAATTAATAGTGTTATAAGAACACTTAAATACATTCAACAAAGTTGTATTAAACTCCCTAATACAAAACCCACAAACTTCATACAATATTTCACATAAACCCTAATTTTTGCACCTAAGATTAATCATAACCTAAGAGAATGATAACTTTAATCAAAACGGTTTAACACGAGTGCTAGGCACACCTAAATCTACAAAACCCCTCAACCAATTTGGTGTTTTAACCATTTTGATTTTTCAAGAACCCTAATTTGAAAATTAGGGAATTCGAGATCAATATAGGATGAAAAACCAATTTCTTTGAGATGTGTGTAGTTTAGGTGATAGAGAACACTTTTCTTATTATACCTTAGAGATGAAAGTGGCTGGAAATGAAGATTGAAGGTGAGGCGATTCGAATGAGGGTTTGAGAGAGTGGGAAAAATTTCTTAAGTGTGTGTGTGTGTGAAAAGAGACGGGGGTGGGTGATGTTATAAAACAAATATGGTTTTTGACACATTCACCCCCTGTGGATTCCTATTCCTTTTATTTTTTACCATTAAGTTTTATTAGGCAAATATAGTTTAACAATTGGCACACATAGTCCCTAATGTTTTTAACTAACATACCTAAAAAACTTGTATTTGCACATTTACTCCCTAAAGGCATAAACACATAACATATAAGGCACACATAAGCTAAACTTAATTAACTTTCCTTAAAGAATGATATTCCGTTATTGTTTAAAAACCTTTTTCCCTTTAAGCACATTTTTATTATGAAGAAGAAATTTGACATTTTCTCCCCCTCAAACATTGACCCGTTTTCTATTTAAAGAGCTGTAGTCGTTGTTTGAGTGGTCAAATGTCTCTGAAAAAGCATTGTGTGATGAAGCAATGTTTTTATTTTTGAAAAAATCAAACACCATGAAATAAGATTTCTCTTATTTTAACACATAAGCGCACTGACACGTACACTTATGGGAATATAGGAAGCACGGGTTGTGTTGCAAAGTAAACACAAGCCTTTGCATGGTCATAAAGTAGACCATGCCCGAGAATAAATTCCCGTTATGAGGTCAAGTTTCCTTTTTGACGGAATACTTGCCTTTAAGATGATGACCGGGTTGCTATCTGAAATAATAGCAAGCCATTTTTGGCATGTTTTGAAAACATTTGGAACTTCTGCTCGAACTTCATTTACAGTCTTGTATCATTATTGAATGACATTTCTAAGACCGTAAATGTTATCGGTTTTCAAAAGACATGCCAGAGATACATAGATTTTTTATATTTTTCTGATTTTTTAATTATAAATTTTGTTTTTAAAAAATTTATATAAAATAAAATAATTTGTGTTTTTAGGTTTTCTAGTACATATGATACTGAGTAAGTTTACACATCAATCATCTATTTCCGTCTGCAGAAGATGCTTTAACGTGAATTGGTCGGAGAAGACTATGCTTCTCATATCAAGCTTTTCGATCAAGAAGTTGAATATTTCTCTAGGCAAAGGTTTGGTGAAGATGTCATCCAGATGGTATTCAGTCCGGACAAAGTATAGCTCCACGATTCCATTCTCCACTTTCTCATTTATAAAATGGTAGCGAACATCGATGTGCTTGGCTCGTGAGTGTTGAACATTGTTGCAGCATAGAGCAATCGCACTCTTGTTGTCGCAGTACAGAGGAATCTTATTGAATTGAAAGCCATAGTTTGTTAGCTGTTAACGCATCCAGATAAAGCAATAGGTTTACTGGTAATACATCCACAGGCTTTCATTCACCAAGCTTATCTTAGGAAGTTCCTTAGGAGCTTTGATTTTGATAGCTAGTACATCAGAAGGTTTACTGGTAGGATCAGACATACGCAACCAGAAAGCTTGTTCTGCTGAAAATTCTTGTTGTGGAGTAAAACGTTTCCCAAAATCTTCAGTTAGTCTATTTAATTTTTTAGACATTTTTTATCGACTCTCTTCTTTTAAAATCAATGTTTCCTCATCAGCAATCACATGCATAGCAACATGTTTATCAGACATAACAATACCATCATACAAGGTTGGTTTAATCCGCTAAGCTTTATTAAGGTGAAACGGATTTTGATAACCTAGAGCTTGATTCTATATATTATCATAGAAGGCTTGTGGCTTAGTTAACATGTGCACTATTTGAGCAGATTGACCTACTTTAAAAAGAATATTATCAAGTTCCTTTGTCTTCTTTTCTAAATCAATTTTGTTTTCCATATATGTATCTTCCTTTTCTTTGGATTCACTTTTGAAAACTGTGAATGTTTCCAATAAACATTCCTTTTCTTTGATTTGTTTAAAAAGATTTTGCTCAAGTGAGTCAACTTATTCTTTTAGTGCAATCTTCTCCTTAATCATATCATCCATTTGAGAATCAATCATTTTTTCATGACTACTTAAATATATGTTAAGACTTTGTTCAAAAGTTTTTACTTGTTCTTTATATCTCTCAAGCTTAGGAGTTGCTGATTCATTTTTTTGTTCCTTATTAGCCTTTTCCCAATTATTTACATGATTAATCATTTGTTCTGACATTTGTTTTATCATAGATAATATCATTGAATCTTGTTGTGACTGCAAATTAGTATCTTGAACATTTTCCTGTTGTGTTTCCTTCCAAATATTAAGAGTATGGAATGATATTGCTATCACTATGTATCTCATTATCTATAAAATCCACAACTGGTGATTGTTCAAAATCCTGCATTGCAAGAACTTTGATTTCCATTCATTAAGACTTGATTTCAGAATAAGATAACTCTGTGATAAGTCAGAACCTAGTGGAATGGTTGAGTCCTGAGATATCCTCTTGAGCATTCGAGATATCATCACAGACAGAATCATAAGTATCAAGATCCTCAGTCTGAAAAGCAGCATTATTTGGAATGATTGTCTAAACAACTTGACTATCTGGAACTCCTGGATCTTCAAGAAATGCGAGTTGCTCTTCATCTAAATTTTGTCTAGCTTCCTGAGCTTCAGCTAACATTGCTTTCTCCTTATACTATGTTGCATTCCTTGGTCGCTTAAGCTGAGTGCATTGCATATCCATATGTCCTTCACCTTGACAGTTGTAGCATATAACAACCCTTTTCTGTTCGCTTACATTGTTTCCCCCAGAGCTAGTAGCATTACTTTTATACCCAGTACCAGAATAACTTTGACCTTGTCTCCCATGTACTTGTTGCATTATGACCCTGCCATCTTAAATAGTGGCTTGGTTTCTTAGATTCGAGGAAGTTCTAAGTTGATTATTAGTAGAGGGGAACCATGAAAAAGCTACAGCTATTAGAAAATCCATTACCTTGTTGAGACAAGCAATTGGACCATCTCCATGAGGTTTATAACACGTACCCCCACACTTGAGCTTTTACATGCTCGATATTTACAATCTAACTAATGACCCGTATTAAGGTGGATCAAAATAGCATGGAGATCATTTGAAAAACATATGGGGGTATTAACTTAACTTTCCTTCCCCATTCTTTCGCGAAATAAATACTACCATGAATCCCAATCGTCCCAAAATAGTATTTACAAGGATAAGGACTTAGCAACCGTTATTGTATTGTGTTACTCAAATAATTAACTTGGGTTAAACACAATAATGTACTAAAAATGAGTACATAAAAGGTAGGCTAAGGCTTTTTGGGTGTAACGATTGGTTTAAGGGTGACAATGCTCTTCATTAATTATCTAGAATCCACCAGAGCATTACAAGAACTGTGAAAAAGGATAGGCTTAGAGGATTATACTAGGGTATCCTACACTAATAATAAGTGCATGGCAAGGGTGTGGGATAGTTATATGATCGAGGTGACCATAATAACAATTACAGGTTTAAAATATAGGTTAATCCTAATGCCTCTTATCAAGAAAATCCTAAGACTTACTATGCGATCTCAAGATGTATCACCATAACAAGTTCTAGAATTTAATATGCTACCGGTAAACTCTCATAATCCTAAAGTAACCGATACCAATGTTCCAAAAAAGGCGACAAAACCAGCATTACAATCGGTATTGACGGAATGATAATTTTGATTGTCACTCCTTAACTCGAACAAGCTAAAAGTATAATATCTAAGGGCGAACCTCACATTGTGGGGGTTGAATTTTGAGGGTTTTTGTGCTAGTGATATAAATTCCTATCCATGCTACGCTATTAATACTTGGTTTTCATCGGTATGTGTCATAAAAAATTTGTAAATTTGGGTAAAAATCACCTCTTATGTTATGTTTCGATATATTACCGATCATTTTAAGGAAAAAGCAAATGGCAAATGAAAGAATAGTTTCTAAGGCTTATTTCCCCCCTATACTTAAGTTGAACATTATCCCTAATGTTCTATAAAAGTACCCATAAAAACGAATATAAAGGCAATATTCTGATCCCTTAAACTAACACCCTGATATAAAAAAAAAAAAAAAGAAAACAAGGAAAAGAAAACTAGTACTCCCATAGTTTGCTCAATAATAGAGAAGAAACATGCGATAACTGGTTAAAATCGTCTCTTAGAAGTGTCCAATGAAACTTTACTAAAGAACTTCCAACATTCTTTCATCAATTATAACTGTGTAATCAAAGGACAAGATCATACACAAGATAAATGTGTGATAGACAAATATACAATATGAATTTAGGGTTCGACTTGATAAAGCAGTAAGGAAAGGATGAGAGAATTGTTAAACTCATTAGGTTTTTTTGCAGGTTTATAACATAAGAATACATAATTTAAATGTTATGCAAGTTTTATTTTCAAAAATAATTAAAAAGTTTGAGTTTTCTGGACCTGGGGGTATGACGTCGTCAGGGTTTTTGTGACCCCATCACAGGTGTCGTGGTGACAGTGTCGCATGTAAATCGTGACGCCGTCTCCACGTTATGTGAAAACAATTTTTTTTTGTTTTTGATGAAAATTTTCCTGCACTTGATTCCATAAGTTAATTCCTGTACAAATAGCTGCATAAAACCTGAGATTTAACAATTCAATCATGTAACTCGAAACTTATGCGAATTAATCTAAACAATTTATTTAACATGTTTGAACTTGTCTCAAAAGCCGGTTAATTCCAACTACTTATTTGTTCGCAAATACTTTGATTGCTAATAAGATAACGTTACAAAATCAAAGCATGATTACAAGATAAAGTTCGACATGATGGAATTTAAATGAAAAAGAATAAACACTATGACACTTCTAATTGTGATAAAAGTAATATTAGGTTTTGCTCCAAAAAGCGCTTCTTTTTGTTTTGAGTTACGAGCCTAAATCTACCCTTAATTAATAGATAAAGGGGAGGGTTCTCATACACTGGAGTTCAAGTGTGGGTGATAGTAATGGTACACTCCATTGTTATGAGAAGGGTCACATGCTAAAAAATTAGTTGTTGAATTATATGCTCCAAATGGCGTGTTTCTTTAGTCCTAACCTTCTCTACTCTATTGGACCTAACTGGCTAAATGAAGGCCTCCCTAGAGATAAACTTCCTTAGATGCATAATTCCAATAATCTTCTATTCATTCTCCTATTCAAAAAATCACACCTAAGGGATCCACTATGTCTAATAACCGGTTTAATCCATAATGCATTCTTGGGGGTTCGCCAATGCATGGTGATAATAGCATATACGTATCCTTAGCGGTGGAACGATGCACGTGAGGTCGGAAGGCGGGTGTATGGATTGCTCAAATAATTCTACTTCCTTCATCTAAAACTTCAGATTGTGGTTTGATGGGTGGTGTTCCGATTCTCTTTTGTCTCCTAGACTTATATCTAAGGATGGACAATTGGGTAAGGGTTGTGGTTGAGGCTTCGTTTTATCAAAACTTAGAACTTCCTTGAATAGGGAATGTCATGATTACAAGTATTAAGCCTTTATCCTTTAGTGGTGTTCTGTCAAAGTTCTACCTCTATCAGGGTTCTTAAGTCTATTCTTACTTCTTTCGGGCAGTCAATGGGCAGGTGTGTATTCTCATATAATGGAGGACTTGTGGGGTAATTTGTGGTCTGAATTTTTCACCTTATCTCATGTTTTACCTCTATGATCTCAACCAAACATCTCATTCAAAACAATCTTTTTTGGCTTGAGCTTCAAATTGATACTTCTTGTTCAGAAATAATGTTTGGTAGGTGTCCCATTCTTTGGCTTGGGCGGAAATTTTCTATGGCATTTCCCATGCTTTCTTACCACTTAATTCCCCAAGGTTTGTCTGTGTAAAGTCAAGGTCTATTGGGTAAAGTGTCGACATGATCATAATAGGAATTGAGTAAGGAATAAAATCAAGGCCATGATGGGGGGACTTTTTGATAAGTTTTTGAAATAGCCCACGCATTGTATATAGGTTCATCTTGATGTTGTTGGAAACACCAAGGTATATCTTTGGGAACTGGGAAGGTTTTGTTTCGTCGTGGGGTCTTGAAAAAGGTGTGGTTGGTGGTCCTTTTCATCCTCATGATGGTGAAGAAGGGGGGGGGGGGGAGTGATTTACAAACAAAGGGCACAAAAAAGATAGACTAAATAAGCTAATATGCAAAAATTTTAACTTCTTTTGATGGATTTAGCGGAGTAGAATAAGCTAAACTATGATCAAAACCTAATATTTCCCCAGGGTGCGGCGCCATAAAACTGTGTTTGGTCGTCGTGAGCTTTAAGGACTTCTAAATGAATTTTTACAATCCCTAGGGAGAGCACCTTTCGTTTGTAGTAGTAGTATAGGAGAAGGCTCAGGGGTTGTTATCGTTCACTCGAGGATAGGATTGGGATGGCTTGATCGCGGGTCTAACAAAATTTAGGGTTGAGGAAGATTATTTTTTGTATTTTATATTTTTGAAAAGAGCAAGTAATCATATAATTGGAAGGTGGTTGGTTTTAGCTAATAAACTAAATAATAATTAAACTAATGTGTGATAACATAAGATAAAGTTATTGTGTTATTTATATGTATTACTCCTAGATTGCTTCTCCTAGGTTGTGCTTTGCCACATTATGATGATCTATGTAACTATTTCCTAACGTCATGAGACGAATTTTCAACAAACCCGTGTTATTCTAATATCGTTAGAGCAACGCACCTGTATAAGGTAGTATTAAAGACTTTTACAGGCCTAAAGTATATTAAATGCATGTGAAATATATTAAGATTGGATCAACCATATTAGAGGGCAAGGTAGTATGAAGACTTTTACCCGATGGTATCCTTTCTACAAAATTATGTTTTCCTAGACATATCAATAGCGATACAGACAAAAGCTGGTTTTTTAAGACCTAAAATGCATATCCATCATAAGAAGCAACACCACTAAGATCTACATTCTAGGTTTCATTAGCCAAGCATGTTATAGATAAAGCAAGAATAGATAAGAATCACACAACAAGACACATTGAATGATTAAATAAGTCTTACTTGATTAGAACATGAATTAAAGGAAGTACAATAGGGTTATTAGGCCCTAAAATCGTCCTTAATAGATGCTAAACGAACTAGGGTTCGTACACTCTTTTTATTCTAAAGTTACACACTAGGAAAATCACTGTGACGACGTCGCGTTTTAGCCGTGACGCCATCACGAAAAAGAATATTCTGGATAATGGGTTGTGTCATGTGCTTTGACACCATCGTGAGATCCTGTGACGCCGTCATGGTCTTCATTGTGACAGATTCAGTGTCACGTTGATCGTGATGTCGTCTAAGTAGCTAAGACATCTATCTTCTTGATGTTGGTTGTAAGTAGTAGTTAGTCTTGTCCGTTTTTCTCAATGTATCCAAGTCACGTGTAATTTTTCCAAATGCCTTCCAAATGTAAAATACCTGAAAAGGAACGATTAAGTACCTATTTGGGGCATAATTGCATGATTTAGGGGGTTAAAAGACCCCAAAAGTGTATAAAATGACACCTTATCATCTATGTTTCTCAACCAGAAGGATTTGTTGATCAGGAATACCCATCACATGTGTACAAGCTCAAAAACGCTCTTTACGGTCTCAAATAAGTACCACGTGTAAGGTACAACATGCTATCAAGTTTCCTTATTTCATAACATTTCTTCAAAGGTGCAATTGATCCAACACTCTTCACACGGAAAGCGGGATACGACTTATTACTGGTACAAATTTATGTTGACGATATAATATTTGCATCCACTAATACTGCTTTGTGTAATAAGTTTGCTAATCAGATGACTACTAAGTTAAAGATGTCAATGATAGGGCAGATGTCATTCTTTTTAGGATTACAAATTTCTCAAAGTCCTAGAGGCATCTTCCTACACCAATCAAAATATGCTTCGGAAATTATTAAAAAAAATATGGTTTGCTAACTATGTGATTCTGTAGGACACAACTTAGTGCGAAAAGAATAACTGGGATGAAGATATTCAGGGAGATACAAGTTGTTGCTCACTTTCCCGTGGCATGATAGGATCCTTCATGTATCTGATATTCCAGTAGACCAGACTTATTTATGAAGTTTGCCTATGTGCCCGGTATCAGGCAAAGCCTACCGAAAAGCACTTAAATTCGGTTAAGCGGATCTTTCAATACCTAAAAGGAACCATTAACATGGGTCTCTGGTACTCGAAGGATACCGATATGTCTCTAACAACATATTCAGACACAAATCACGTGGGGTGTCAGGACACTAGACGTAATACATCAGGAAGCGCTTAATTCTTAGGTGATAAATTTGTTAGCTGGTCTTCCAAGAAGCAAAAGAGCACTGCGATATCGAGTACAGAGCATAATATATTACCTTATCTGGGTGTTGTGATCAAATTCTATGGATGCGATCACTGCTAACAGACTACGGGTTTACATTCAATAAGATTCCTCTGTACTGCGACAACAAAAGTGCAATTGCTCTATGCTACAACAACGTTCAACACTCTAGAGCTAAGCACATTAATGTACGCTACCATTTTATAAAGGAGCAAGTGGAGAATGGAACAGTGGAACTATACTTTGTTCGTACAGAATATGAACTGGCGGACATCTTCACCAAATCGTTGTCACGAGAAAGATTCAACTTCTTGATCAAAAAGCTTGGTATGAGAAGCATGTCTTTGGAAACACTAAAACGTCTGACAGAGGAAGAAGACGAGTAATGGTGGTAACTCATGAAATAACATGTGTATTATATGTATATAAAAAATCAGAAAAACCCAATAAGATTTTTCATTTTATATAAATTTTTCAAAAAGAAAATTAAAAATTAAAAAATTAGAAAAATACAAAAATAGGTTTTCATGACATGTTTTCTAGAATTGATAATATTTACGGCCTTAGAAATGTCATTCAATAATGACACAAAGATGTAAATAAAGTTCGAATAGAAAATATGTCATATAGCTTGCTATTATTTCAGATAGCAACCCGGTCTTCAATTTAAAGGCAAGTATTTCGACAAAAAGGAAACTTGACCTCACAACGGGAATTTAATGTTTCTTGGGAATAAATTACTTCATATTCATTCAAAGGCTTGTGTTTACTTTGTAACGCAACCCGTGCTTCCTATATCAAATAAGTGTACGTGTCAGTGCATTTAATTATGTAAATGAGAGAAATCTTGTTTTTAATGGAGTTGTTTTAAGAAAATTAATTAAAAGTATTAGTTTCTCATCTGAAAAGATTTTTAAAAGAAGTTTCTATCACTTAAACAATGTGTACAACTCTTTAAATAGAAAACGAGACATTATTTGAGGGGGAAATAGTAAAATTCTTTAAAAATGATTTTTTCAAAAAGTCATCGCGGAATAAAATGGAAAAGGTTTAACAATAACGGATTATCAATTAAAAGGGGAGTTAATATATTTGTAACTGAAAAAGTGCTTAATGTTATTGGATTTAACTTTTAGGTACTAGATGGCAAAATATAGGAATTATGATCTTAGTTATCAACTTCAGGGGCTCAAAATGTCATTTCTATATAATACTTATACTTAGAAATAAGTTTGAAAAGAAAATAAAAGGTGACAGAAAATACAAGGACCATTTGTGTCAAACTCGAAACATAAACCGGTTATAAGATTCTCAAAACACATTTCGCTCCACACACATTCATATTCACAAACTTATATACATATTTCTCTCTACATATTTCGCTTGCTTCAAACGTGAAAATCAATACTCGTTTTTAAAACAATCTGGATCCTATCAGATGTTCATCAAGTATTCTACTTGTTAGATTCGCCCCAAGAAGAGTAGAGGCAAAGGTTCACAAGGAAAGAAGACTGCTGATGACTCTTAGGAAGCTGTTGATGCATCTGATGAGTCTGAACCTGAACCTGAATCAGTTAAGAGAAAGACTTCTAGTAAGAGAAGAGTCAAGAAGAAAGTCACACTGTCTGTTGATGACAACATTATCTCTGATGATCCTGACACTGCTTTGGAGTTAGGCAAGTCTATCAGCCGCACTGAAGCTGAAGAAGCAAAAGCAGCAAGACAAGTCCATGCTACTCATGCAAGGATCGTGACTGAATCTATTCCTGAATCTGCTAAAAAGAAGTCTAGTGGCAAAAGTTCTAGGAGTGTAATCATTCAAGACACTCCAAGTGCTCCAAAGTCAAAACCCGTCACTTCAAAGACTAAGCTTAAAGGTGCTCCATCTCTTACTCCTAAAGAACAAGAGGTTGCAGACATTATGCAAGCTCTTAAAGAAAGTAAGAAGATAAGAAAGAGACATCCATGTACTAGAGGCTCAAGTGAAGGAACTGGTCTTATTCTAGGGGTTCCAGATGAGTCAACAGTCGTCTTTGCTACCTCACATTAAGGAACTGGTACTAAACCATAGGTTCCCGATGAGGAAAAAGACATAACTGAAGAGAAGGTTATTCTAGAATGGGAAGATGAACAAGACAGTGAACATTCAGATGATGATAATGATGATGTTGAGAAGGATGATAAAGATGGTGATGTTGATGATGAAGGCGATAATCATATTAGTGATACTAAAGATGCTGATGATGAAGATGTTGAAACTGAATCCGATGAGGATAATATCTATAAGTACAAGATTCGTGTGCATAAGGATGAGGATGAAGAGATGATTAATGCTGAAGTTGATGATTCTGATAAAGGTGATGAAGAGATTACTGATGCAGCAAAGGCAGATGCTAAAAAGATTTCAGAAGTAAAGGATGATCCCAAGAAGATCAAACTTCCTCCAACAAGCTCAAGTTTATCTGTATCTTCAGGTTTTCATGATCAATTCCTTAAACTTTCTTTTGATTCTTCTTTGGTTAGTACTATTAAGGACACTATAGATGTAGAGATCAACTTATTATTGGCAGTTAAGATATAGTCTGAAGTTCCACATACCCTGTCTCTATCCGTGCTTAGTGTACCTGTATCTGTGATTTCTGAACCCATAGTTCCCACACCAGTATAGGAATCTTCTTGCAATAACACTAACTTATCCATCTGTCTCTACTACACCATTTGTACCTTAACAAACAACAACACCAATTCCCACATAACCAATCATAACCGATGCTCCAACCATTACGATTGTTGCTCCTGAATCCAATGCACTCACTGCTGTTGAACTAAGAGTTGCAAGATTGGAAAAAGATATGTCTGAGCTCAAAACTGTTGATCACTCTACTAAAGCTCTTGCTATTCTCAAGTCCTAAGTTCTAACGGTTTTCGATAGTTATCTTGATTCCAAAGTCGGAGATGTATTTCAAAAGGAACTACAGAAACACACGGCTAATTTTGTTTAGAAATATTCTCTGCAACATCTTCTTAAGATAACTAAGAAACCGAAACCAACAGCTAATCAAGAAGAAGAATCTGAGAAAAGACCTTCAAATATTCTGAAGATTAAGAAGGAACAAGCTGAGAAGCAACAGATGCCAAAATTTACCATCAAGTCTACTAACAAGGCAGCTCTCGAAGAGTATGATCTAAAAAGCGCTCTTTACCAATCCATTCATGTAAACAAGTCTTTTAACAAAAATCCTACCAATCATCGATTGTACCATGCACTTATGGAAGCACTGATTGAAGATGAAAATGCAATGGATAAGGGAGTCGCTGATACAGTCAAGGACCATAAGAGAAAGCATGATGATAATGAAGATGATGATGATGAAGACCCTCCAGCTAGACTAAACCAAGGTAAGAAGGCCAAGAGGAGAAAAACTAAAGAGTTTGAGTCTTCCAAGAAGCCATCCTCCACTAAGGAAACCCCAAAAGGTAAAGCTCCATCTAAAGGCTCTAAAACTGTTAAGTCTGCTTCGGTAAAGGAACCAGTTGAAGAACCTATTATTGAGGTGGTTATAGATAACATGGGTGATAATGTGGTTCATGATGATGAACAAACACAAGATACCTCAGAACCCATGACGGCTAAGACTCTAAATCTAAAATGGTTCACTCAACCTTCAAGACCTCCTACTCCTGATACAGAATGAAACAAGCGTCAGGTTATACTTAATCAACCCAAACAGCCTTGGTTCAATCAAATGGTTTATTCTACAAAGGATCCTATCACATTCAACAACTCATGGCCACTCCTATAGACTTCTCTAAGTATGTGTTGAATGGACTCAAAATAGAAAATCTCACTCAAGATATCTTGTTAGGACCAGCCTTCAATCTGTTAAAAGGCACTTGCTCTAGCAATATTGATGTGTCGTTGTGTGGTGTATATTTTATTGATTCAAGTTTTAAATTTATATTTTGCCGACTAAACCAAAAACAACACTTTAACGGGCAGTGTACCGAATCGGTAGTTAGTTTCTGTTGGGTAAGTCTAGGGTGTTCGAACACTTGAAGCGAGGTTAAATCTATTAATTTATTTAATATCTTAGTTATCTAATCTATGTTAATTCTACTCTATTTTAAACCTATGCCAGTCCTAGTTCCTAATTCTAACGAGAAAGGGAGGTTTTCAGCCTAAGAGACTAACACGATTTGGTTGGTGACTACAATCAATTCAAGGCACTTTAACCCACGCGAGCTAATTAACAAAAGATAAAAGAGCAGTTAAGCCAAATATTAAGAAATTGTATTAACCATTATTAATGATTAGAAAGTTGGTTTGTTATTAGTGCAAAAGATTCTTCTCTGAGATGACATATCATTCTTAAGACTTAGTGTACATCATCTTAAGACCTAGGACACATTAATTCTGTCACAATTAAAGCATCCGCATAATGCATCCTTATTTGTAATTATAATCTATTTAAGGATTAAAGCAGATGGTGATCTTGTGAACCCTCATAGAGACTTTACCCAGTTACGCTTAATGGAATTATACATAGTAGTCACTTGTCTAACTATCAATAGAATCAAAACGTTTTATCTGGTTGAATTATCTAGGTCACTGCTAGTCAAACATGATCAATAAATATCGGCAATATCAATAACTAGTTAAGCCAAAGGAGTACTAGGACATGATTAGAAGGACAATATTTTTCTAACTATAATTTAGATGTATACATTACTTTATGGAGAGATATACCAGACTTTTATTCTACTGGTGCTTCACTGGATACAGTTGAATGATAGGTCGCATACAACAAGCGCTTAGCAAGTTTTAATGATAAACATTTATAAGCAACAATGATTAATCAGAAATCGAGATAAATCAATATACCAACATTATATATCATATAATAATGGCTAATACCCGAAGGTATTAGTCTTTAAACTTCATAATAAATACAAGAGCAATTATTTAGCTAAGGTAAACTAACCGAGTTAACGAATAATACCAAAAATTGAATGATTACTAATGTATATGGAATTACATGATGTATTCTATGGAATTGATAACGTTGCTGGACCTCTTCTACTCTTTTTCTCCTTTGAAAATCAACTTTTATGGTTTAGGTATCGAGAATATGATTTAGCACACTTAAAACTCGTTTTTGAGTTTTGTATTTATAGGGTCTGGAAGTCGGTTCGATACGGCGTATCCAAGTAGTTGGATACGGCGTATTGGGGATTTCTCTAGAGTAGGACATGGTTTGATATCTTCTAGATATATTATATTCATTCAATATTTTTGAATACGGCGTATTGCGTCTCTTGAATAGACGATAGCTAGCTTTATTCCTTAGTGGGCTTTTGGTGAGTGCAGCTTACGGATACGCAGTATCTTTTGATGGATACGTGTATATGGTCTTTAGATTAGTAAACTTTAAAAATTTATTTAAGCTCTAGAATGCCGCTTTTGCTATCTTTTCACCAATTACTCAATAATTAATCATTCTCAAATCATAAACGATTAAGTAACAATTCTTTGCAATAATATACAAAATGGGTAATAACATGGGATTAATGATGCTATAAAATAGATGGTTTTTTTATGTCATCAAATATCTCCCCACTTGAATCTTACTTGTCTTTAAGTAGACTTTAGAAGTTAGTAGTTTGTTTAAATATGTATCCCTATGGATATTTTCCGTTAAAGCACTTATATTGTTTAGATCTATTACAATATACACACCAAACACACTCACGAAATATTGGAAGATGAAAACACTCATATCACTCATCCTAATTATGTGGTAACATGTAACTAATTCGCTCATTGCTCGGTGTGATGAGTATTATATAATAAGCTTGACAAGGATAAATTTCACCGCTTAAGTAAGGAGTACAAGTTTATAAAGAGGTAATATAGGTTTTTGTATGGGAAGCTTAAGGTTTAATCATTCTACAATCTTTCACAGAACTACCACTCCACAAGCAAGCTGAAGCCACATACATGGCCGTAAACGGACAAATAGGACATGTGTGTTCTATAACATCCTCATTCGAATTTAACCACGGTTAGGATGAAGAATGATATAGGGTAGGAACTTAAAATTTCACAAAAGTCTTAAACCAATGACGGCAGTGAGACATGCATACATGGTCTTGTAACGACGGATTAGAATGCACGCTGATCTCATCCTCATTCGCGTAAAAACTAACGCTAATCATTAGGTGAGAGGATCAAATTGTTTGTTAAATAAAAAATATAAAACACATAGATTAACACTTAAGACTACAAGTTGTTAGACACTTCTTTGGCCGTTAGCATGACAAAGACACAACATTTACAGACGTCTTGATATAGATCAAAAAACAAACCAAAGTTGGGTTCCGTAATGCGTCAACTTCTCAATCATCCAAAAATTTACATACAATGCGAGGCAAGTGGCGATATCTTCACTTGTACATACATTTAAAATCGTTGATATTTAAGACGTATCAACGAATAATCGATCCTTCGTGTAATTCCTTTGGTAATTGCGAAACGATTATCTTTAAACTTTTCTTTCTCACTCTTTTTTTGTATTTTTTTCTCATTTTTTTGATTTTTTTACTAATTATTCTTCAAATATCTTTGTAGTTTCACCAACTTCGCGATCATAATAATTCCGGATAATTCCTTTGATAGTTCTTCGTTCTTCGGACTCACCATTAATTTTGATGGTAGTAAAATCACATAAGTTTTGATATTAATATAACATTCCATTTGCAATGTGTAAATTTTTCCAACGCACCAAAGATAGAAAATGACACCAAGACTCGGGAAAATTATAATTTTACACTTTTAAGCAACTAGCATCTTGTAAATTAAGCATAATCTAACAGGGTTGGTTAAGTGTTAAAGGGGTGTGTACACACAAATTGTTGGTGTTAAATTCTAAAGATTGGTTTTACGGTTGTTCTAGTGGATCTTCACTCTAAAAGATGAGAGTGAAAAGAGTTTAAATATAGGTTAACGAACGATGTAGTTAGTTAATAAGCAAACATGTAAGGCGATTTGGGCTGTAATCCTAAAATTTACCAATTTTGAACAAGTTACCCATTATCCATAGTCTCATCATGCTGTTCTTGGTGATATACCAAAGCCAAGTTCTAAAGTCTACAACATCACGGACACACTCATAATTGTTAGAATTTAGGTAAACATTGGAACGGAAAGGCTAAATCATATAATATCTAACAAGGGTTATTGTGGGTGGTTATGTATCAAGTAATATTTATAAAAAGTCATGCTTTGAAAAAAATTATATTTGATCATAATTTAAGGCATTTTAATGTTTTGAGTATCTACTCAATTGTGAAAATTTAGACAAGTGATCATTCTAATTCCATCCCCCCACTTGAATTATACAACGTCCTCGTTGTATATATAAAACATTAAATACGGGAATTTAAAAAGAATTAGAATGAGAAACTCCCCTGATTTTTGCTCGGTAGATTCTCCAATTTGCGTTTATGAGCAAGATTTTGTGTTGAACAGCCGTCTTGAGGTTTCAAGACTCCAACACTTCAAGATTTCCAGATTCGTAAATTCTCCACCAATATTCGTCGATATTTCCTTCACGAGGTCCTGCGTAAAATATAGGAAAAACAGGTGCATTCCTATCTTGGTACCTACGGTTAATTTAAACTAAACTAAAACAAACTAAATACGGGTCAGTCTGTGGATACGGCATATCAAATAATTGAATACGGCGTATTCGCAGAACTGACAATAATGTTTTTAAAGTGCATAAAAAGTAAAGACTGATAACGTCCAGACAGTCAATACGCCGTATGGGGTGGAACGGATACGCCGTATTGAAGTCTGGGAAGACAGACTCGATAACAAAATTAAATAACATTTCGGGTTGTCTCCCGGGAAGCACTTTTGTTTACAGCAAAGTCTTTAAGTTAGACTTTTCTTCAGCTTCCTTTTTATTCCAACTCATGCACGCTGATGTGCCCGCGTGTGAGCCATTCTTCCATCTTCGCATCTCGAATGTAATCGGGTCCCAGATTCAAAACTCCTTTGTAGAACCCCTTAAGCTTTTGGTATGCATGCGAGACTCCATTCATCACATCCTTCTCATTTACCTTTAGTAATGGTGGGATCTTATTGCATTGCTCATTAGTGTGGTGTTTAAACCTCCAACATCGACATTTATTACATTAGATAATGGTATGACAGACATATCCCCTGAAGAGTGTTCAATATCAATTTTATCATCATCATTGTCGTATCTGTTTTTAATTCACCGGGATAAATTACGTTAAAAGGAAATAGATCATTAAAGTTTAAAACGTTTTGTTCCTCTTCATCACATTCGAACAATGATGTTTCATCTTTCAAATTAAATTCATCGATATGTTGAGGGTTTAAAATCGGTTCAGTTAATAAATTTGATTTGAACGTTTGAGCATCATTGTAAACAATGGCTGGAAATTCATTCTCGAAATCATTAAAGAAGTCTAAATCATCAAAATAACTGACCGTAGGCTTGGGTGACAGAAGCAAAGGCATATTGACTTTATCATTATCATTTTCCAAATTCGTTTTTAAATTGTTGACAGAGATTATTTTGTAAGAAAATGATTTTTGTCAAAAATTACCGTGCAATCTTTATCGTCGGATTCGTCAAACGATATTCTGAAGTCAATTTCATCGTTGTTAAGAGAACTTACCGTAGGCTCACACGAGAGTGTTGCTTCAGATGTTAACGTGTCGTTAAAGACTATAGCTGGGAATTCAGTTTCAACAGATCCAAGGTCGTGAACGTCTTCATTATCCCAGATCTTACCATACGTAGCAGTTTCCCAGTTATACACCTTACCACGCCTACGAGCTTTTTCTTCCTCAAGCCTGATATACTCCTCCATAGTAATGTTGGGGTCGTCCATTTTAACCTGTAATAAATTCGCTAGGAAAGAAAACTATCAAATAGCTTAATACGCCGTATTCAGTGAACTGAATACGCCGTATTGATGATAGAGTCGAATACGCTGTATTGGTTTGAAAAAAAATTATACGCCGTATCCAAGAAAATGAATACGGCGTATTGAGTATTCAACTCAGAAAAATTATAGCAGACTGTAATAATTCAGAAAAACACACAAACACACAATATGCAAAATATACAATACAGAAATCAAACACACAAAACAAACACACAAAAATGCAAATTAATCTAAACTATACTAAACTAAAAATACTAATAAAAAAGAATTAAACAACTTCACTCCCCGGCAACGGCGCCAAAAACTTAATGTGTCGTTGTGTGGTGTATATTTTATTGATTCAAGTTTTAAATTTATATGTTGCTGACTCAACCAAAATCAACACTTTAACGGACAGTGTACCCGATCGGTAGTAGTTTCGTGGTAAGTAGGGTGTCGATCACTGAGAGCGAGATTAAATCTATCAATTTAATTAATATCTTGGTTATCTAATCTATGTTAATTCTATTCTAATCTAAACCTATGTTAAACATATGTCAGTCTAAATCCTAATTCTAACGGGAAAAGGGGGTTTTCAGCCTGAGAGACTGGCACGGTTTGGTTGGTGACTATAATCAATTCAAGGTACTGTTACCCACGCAAGCTAATTAACAAAAGATGAAAGAGCGGTTGAACCTTATATAAGAAAACTTTATTAACCATTATTAATCTGATTAGAACGTTGGTTTGTTTATTTAGTGCAATGATTTCTTCTCTCGAGGTGGCATGTCATTCTTAAGACTTAGGCGTTACATCATCCTAAGACCTAGACACATTAATTCTGTCACAATTAAAGCATCCGCATAAAGCATCCTTATTTGCTGATTATAATCTATCTTAGGGATTAAAGCAATGGTGATCTTGTTAAACCCTAGCTCATAGAGACTTTACCCACTTACCGCTTAATGGCAATTTATACACTAGTAGTCCACTTGTCTAACTATCCAATGGAATCAGAACGTTACTTGTTGAATTATCTAGGTCACCTGCTAGTCAACACGATCAATAAACCATTGGCAATATCCAATTAACTAGTTAAGCCCGAAGTGTATCCTAGACACAGACTTAGAAGGACAATATTTGTGTAACTATTATTCTAGGTGTATAAATTACTATATGGAGAGCTATCCCGGACTCTAGATCCGCTTGGTCTACTTAGCTAGATCCAGTTGAATGATAGGTTGCATACAAAAGCGCGTGTAAATAGTATAAATTGATTAAAATAAACACGCATACACGATAAATCCAAGATAATCGATATAAACAAAATACAAACATTCAAAGATCATTTCATAATAATGGTATTACCCAAATGTATTAAGCCTGCAAACGTTCATAATAATACAGAGTAATAATTTACCAAGGTAAGGTAAACTAACCGAGTTAACGAATGATACCAAAAACTGAACGATTACTAAAGTATATGGAATTACACGTTGTCTTCTATGGAATTGAATACGTTGCTCGACCTCTTCTGCTCTTTTTCTCCTTTGAAAATCGACTTTTGTGGTTTAGGTATCGAGAATATGATTTAGCACACTTAAAACTCGTTTTTAAGTTTATATTTATAGGGTCTGGATGTCGGTTGGATACGGCGTATTAGGGATTTCTTGGAGTAGGGACCACGTTTGATATCTTTCAGAATATTATATTGATTCCATATCTTGAATACAGCGTATTGAGTCCTCTGGATACGGCGTATTGATCTTTATTCCTGAGTGATCTTTGGTGAGTGCAGGCACGGATACACCGTATCTTCCTTGATGGATACGGCGTATTGGTCTTCAAAATAGTAATCTTCAAAATATCTTCATTTAAGCTCCAGAATGCGCGCCTTTTGCTAACTTTCACCAATTACTCCATTACTGCAATTCTCAAATATAAACAATTAAGTAACAATTCTTTGCAATAACTATACAAAATGGGTTAATATCGTGGGATAAATGATGCTATAAAATAGACGTTATTTGATGTCATCACTTATGTAAACATAAGACTGACAATCTTCTACAATAGACTATTCTTTATTTGACTTTTAAGCTCTTTGATGATGAAGAGGTTTAGTATCAACAATCTTGATGCTGAATGATTGACTTTGAAAGCTTGAGTATGAGCATGTGTCAATGAATCTAATTTTGTTGGTACAAGGTTGCAACACCGATGTTTAAATCTGCATTTAAAAGGTTAGTGATAAACAACAGATATAGATGGAAGTGTCTTTGTCACTTCATCAAATACGGTTGCAATAACCATGGTTCCCTGTTAATCAGTATAAATACTGCATGTGATCAGATAGAATTCATATGAATCTTCTTGAAAGGGTTTCGCAGTTGTACTAGCCGTTCTCGTTACCGAAGCATCTTAATGTAGACAACACGGTAAGAGTGAATCAGATATTACTATCTTTCTGATTAAGTCATCAATTCATTTACTGGACCAAATCGATATCCAGTTAGCACAAGCTCGACTCATATAGAATCTTGCAAGTCACCTACCGTGGCGCTGTTTGATGTTGACTCTGGAAGGATTTCCATCATCACTATGAATACTTAAAAGTATCACTCAGATGTTCTAGCATGATCTCAAGGATAATGCGTAGGACTCTTTTATATCAAATGTTGTTTATTGATAAACAACAAGTGTTATACTTGGATTGTGTCCTAATGAGATTTGTAATTTGATCTCTCTTGGCTCTAGACTCGATTTGTGCACTTTGGTTTTAGTAATCGGAGGCTGGAGCAGACTGCCACCTATTCAATATCAACAATCTCGGAGTGAGATGTCAATAGATAACGTGTGTATCTCCTTGACAAATGAGACAAGTTTCTTTTGAGAGAAACTCAAATGGCTGGGAAAGGTTATGCATTGCATCACTGGGTCCATGATGGCTTTCTTCAATACCAACAATTATCATTGTGATTTTGATAGATTATGTATTAACCCAGTTTCTGCCTAAGTTGTGTGGAGGGCTACTTTGTTTTCACCCTTTATCCATACTTTTATTTTTTATTCTTCAACCCCTTCAACGCTTACCAAGACGTCATCACTAACACCTTGTTGTGATTGTTCCAGTGTTAGCTCAATCTTAGTCAGAATTATTCCCTTATACTCATTCTTCTCCAATCATACCTAAGGACTTCTAATATAACTATGGAATGTCCATGGGTAGATCCCTCCAGTTTTTGTTGGATCATAGGACTTATACCTAACCTTAACCACCTTATGACTTCATCGACGTCGTGAGTTAATTGGTTGTGGGTATAGAGATCGAACCATAAAACCTTTGATATAAACATTTTGAAATACTCCCCCTACACATATGCTCCGAGATTCGAAATTGTTTTGCACATGAAGAAAAGAGTTGCACTTGAAGTCTTAAAGATCACATTCTTCTATATCATATTTTAATCACATTTTCTCTCCTTATTTAAAATAATAAATCTCTTAGTATTTGAAATACCAATTGATTAAAATTTATGACATGAAAAATTCTATGGGGAGAGAAATTATACCATGATATTGCATGAAATCATTTTTCTAATACCTCCCCTTCAACACAGTATGTGGGATAACACTAATTTTTAAAACTTGACGTTACAAGGAAAAATATGATATGACAACACAAATATGTTAAAGACGGAGTGTGATGCCTTAGTGAACAATGTATATTATTAATTGACATTATAATTTTCACATTTTAATTTCACGAAATGTTTTTGGATACATAAAATTGACATTTATGAGATGTACCCGAAATACATTAAAAGGCTTTTGGTTTTAAAAGTTCCCTCTCAAAAATTGATTCACTTGTTACGATGACATTTTTGAGCATTATTTTACTAATTGTACCACTTATAGACATTGAATATTCTACCAATTGTTAAATATATTAAGGAAGAGAGTGTTGAACATAAAATTTTAACAAATACCACTTATTATGGAAAAATACCACAAATTATATTGTAGACAATTTGACATTGAAAGTTCTTTTTGAAAATTGTGTTTAACGGTTTTAAAAACCATGATAGAAGACTTATCTTCTATTTGTAGAGTAAGCGCATTGAAGCGTACACTTCCCTATTACATTCGGGACCGAGTTATGCACTGAAATGTACATAAGTCATAAAGAAAATTTAGAAATGACATGTTTTAAAACGTTTGAACTCTTGCTCGAACTTCATTTACACACCGGTGTCAATGTTAATCGACATTTCTAGGTACGTAAATGTTATCGATTCCAAGAGACATGTCGAGAGGATTCTTTTTGGTATTTTCTTAAACTTTTTTGATTTTATATTTTGTTTTTCTAGATTTTATATTCATTATTTCTTTTTGTTGGTTTTATATTTTTGTATTTTCTTTTTTCAAAAATATTTACAAGTTCGATTTTGATGGATCAAGCAGATTCTGTTACCCATAAAGATTCTAGCCTAAATCACGATCCGAAGGTCGGGGAGGATAAAAGAAATAAGTATCCATATTATTAGATGTAGAGAGAGAAAGGAAAGATGTGTGTGTTTCTAGAGAGACAAAGAGAAAACATACACACTTATGAGATATAAATGGTTATTCTCACCCCTCCATGGAAGTATGAAGGGGGTATTTATAGCCCTTGATACGCACTACTTATCCTAACTTGACATTTCTAGTCCTTGCATATCCGACTATAAGTAAACTAGTGTAATTCCGTATTAGCCGACATATTTTAAGGCTAACAGATTCGTTTGCCAAAACTTCCAGTTCTTCTGGAGTCAAACATCTCATACCAAGTCTTCTGATGAGATACTTAATCCTATCTTCGGGTAAGGCTTTAGTAAACAGGTCAGCTAACTGGTATTCAATTCCGATAAAGAATAAGTCAAAAATACCCTTTTCAACCTGTTCCTTTATGAAGTAAAATCTGACATTGATGTGCTTGGTAAGAGAATGTTGGACTGGATTGCACGAGATGGCTATTGCTGCCTTTGACTCACAATACATAGGTATTTTCTCAAAGTGAAAGCCATAATCTGTGAGTTAAGTTCTCAACCATAGAACTTGAGTGCAGCACGCATATAAAGACACACACTCAGCTTCTGCTAAAGACATTAAAGTGTAGTCCTGCTTCTTTAAAGACCAGCTAACTATCTTATCAACACCTAGAAATTGTAAACCATCGCATACGCTTTTACATGTATCGAGACAGCCTGCATGATCTGAATCTGAAAAAGCAGTTAGATTAAAGTCAGTGTCCTTCGGATAGCAAAGTCCCATGTTAATGGTATTCTTAAGGTACCGAAAGATCCGTTTAACCTGCCTGAGGTGCTTTTCAGTTGGTCTCGCTTGATAACGAGCACAATAACATGTTGCATGTACAATATTCGG
>BQNB010101797.1:0-24392 GCA_026074375.1 Tanacetum coccineum | reverse complement strand
CTAGGGACTTAGTGAATAAGTTAGTTATAGGGATAGGATGGGATTAAAGTCCATATAAATCTACTATCTATAAGATACCCAATTCCCTTCTAATACGACGTTAGATGCTGAATTTAATGTGGAAAACTCATAGCTAGAGATTGGAACACGTATATTTATCTTCCTGAGGTATGTGTTCAGACTTGCAAGTGATGGTTAGGTTGAAGTTTACCTTCTTAATGATTCTTTTGAAAAATTGAAAATGCAGGTGCAAGACTAAAAGAATCACCTATGTGAACATGAAGTTTGCCGCTTCAAGAAGCTTGAACTTGACTTCCTGTATGTTCATTAATGGATTGGGACACATGGCTTGTAATAGTGTCAAGTAACGAACATTAGAGTGTTGTAGAAACTTATATGTATAGTATCTTCAGTTATTCAAATGGATTGATGGGTTCAATCGTTACGACACCCCGATTTTTGAATATTTGGAAAGTGTATTATACTAAGATGAAAATTCAATCGCAAGACATTTTCATTTATGCATTTGTTTGTTTTGTTATATTTGCTATAACATAATTGCATATATCTTTATATATGTTTTAGTAAATCAAGGATTACACTAAAATGGGGGGGGGGGGATTTGTTGGTGATTTTAGTGTCATCAACGGCCATTTAGGTAATAACGATTTACTAGAGACTAATGAGATTTCATATTCGGCTCGGATACAAGTTAGAGAAGTGTGGAGTGCACAATCGTTGAGCTAATATATTTTCGACCATGACAAAAATGTAGGGGTCAAGGGGGCTGCACCCCCTTGGGGCTCAAGGGGCAGCACCCCTTGCTGGGGTCCCGCTGACTCAAACGGTATATTTGGGCGGGCTGCCCCTCGTTGGGGTCTGGGGGACCCAAACGGTATATTTGGTGCTCCAAGTAAGTTATCTGTTTTTTCCCTCTTATTTCCCCAACCTTGTCACTGTTGAAAAAACAGTTGTGAAAGTTGGTTACAACCAACTTTAACTGCTTAACTGTCATTTAGAATCTGTTTTATAAACAGATCCATTAGCCTCATTCATACATACGAAAATACACTTACAATTTCTCTATTGTTATTGATTTGTGATTCTTGTGCCTAGAACACAAATATTCTTGTGCCTAGAACACAAATTGACATTCTCTTTGTATTATCCCGATTAAGATTTCGTGCAACCCAGGCATCTTAGAGGGTCGAAATACTTAATACGGAAAGTGAACTCAACACGATACATCTTAGAGGGTCGAAATACATATCCAAGATCATCACACACACCCCAATTTCTAACACTTTTAAGCAAAGGAATCAACAGTATACATATTCTGAGGTCAAGAGTATTACTAACAACTTCACGACGGTTATTGGGAAAGGTGGATTTGGAGCTGTATTCCGTGGATCTATTGGGGATAACCAAGTTGCTGTCAAGATTCTTTCTGAATCATCAGCTCAAGGGTACAAAGAATGTTAAGCAAAGGTAAGTTGGGTCATTGCTGAAAAGGTCGTCCAGGTTAAAATGAATTAAAAGAATATTATAATCACCTAATATAAATATTAATCTCAGTTATTATTAATGTTATTATTATTACAATTTTAGGTAGCTATTAAGAACAGCTACAAGAAGAGTTAAAGCACAATCTTTTGCAACAAATTGACTAGTTCAAATTTTAGTATAAAAATGAGTCATAACATGGACGACTAGATAATATTCGTCTGCAGATCAAGCTTCTAATGGATGTTCGTCATAAAAACATAACTCTGCTCATTGGATACTGCAATGACAGCAACCACAAGGGAATCATCTACAAGTATATGGCCAATGGGAACTTGGGACAGCATCTATTTGGTAATTGGCCAAAGTTGTTGCCTCTTCCTTCGTTTAACTACATATTTATCCATTTAATATAAGTACCATTTCTCTTTCAAAAGTTAGTGCTTCTCATTATCCTGAGTTGAAGTCAATTATAATGTCCTAACTATGCCAGGCTCTTATGAAACACAAAGGTCTAGTACTAATATATCTACATTTGAATAACTTGCTCAGATGGATATTCAAACGTCTTGAGCTGGGAAAGAAGACTACAAATTGGATGTGATGCAGCAGAAGGCTAGTAACTAGATTGTTTTTTTAAACGCACTCGCACACCAAATTCCCAGTTGGGAATTGAACTCGCAACCACTGGGTTGATAGGGCACCTCATATACACCTATAGATTACTTCTTTAACATGATGCATCTATATTATAGGACTAATCGTTACTATCGCATCAGGGTTGCTGGCCTACAATAGTCACCCAGAGACTGTAAGTCTTTCAAAGCAGTCATTGTGTAAAAGAGGTTCCATGGCTAAATTGAGCAGATTTGCCGTCACTGAGCATTTGACAGAGATGCATGCCACCCATGTGTAACTCAGTAGTTTGCTGGCACTTACGGGTACATTATCCTCGAGTGAGTTTTACTTTTCAGGTTTTCTAGTTGAAAAATAACTTAATATTTGGATATTGAAAATGGACGGCCACCAAATTTATTCGCAGCGTCCAAATTGATTGAAAAACAATTTAATGAGTAAAGTTTCACAAATTTTTGTCTTTTCCATTCAAGTTGTGTAGTTTACAAATTGGAATAAGTGACCTATTGTAATTTCTTTTTTCAAATTACTTTTACGATTATCTGTCATACAAGTTGGTTTTTGTTTACTATAGTGTGTAGTATTGTTATACCAGGATACATACATGCGTTGTTATAAAGTAGTTCCAGTAGTTGGGCTTGATAAGACTTACGTGAAGAAATGAGCTAGAAATACTTGGGTGTGCCTCTAAAATAATTATCCTTCATATTAACTAGAACTGAGAATAGAAAATAATTTTTTTCCTAGTTGTGTGAATATTGAATAGTGTGTTTTTAACGCAGCTCAAAAAACACGGTTGACAGTGGAAAAAGTTGATAGTGTTATTGCTTTGGCGTAGTGGATTGTTTGTTTTACAAGCGTCCGGGCTGAATGTCGAAAGAAAACAAACATCATACATTGACTGGTGTCAAGTGCAACTGTTGGCAGTAAGGACTTGTGTTGAAACATATTATGATCTATTGTTTCAAGTGGACTTTAACAGAGATACAGATCTTGTGATTGCAATTACACTGGCCCTGGAAGTTGGTTTTGGAATTTGCTAAATGCGCCTTTTGTCATGTTGTTTGGCCTACTTCTTCATCAAACGTGCACAAATGAATAGGAGATGACGTCGTGAATGGCTGCTTCAAGTACTGTTTGCAAGCAGAGCAAATTCATCGTTCCATACCAGATAATGAAAGTGTATCCTTGAACTTGGACAGTATGAGCGATCCAATGCCAAGATAGTGAAGTCTTGAATTTGTCAAGTGTTAAACGTGGTCGTACTTATGCATTGTACTATTGTATTGTTATATATTCGTGCTTGTAAGCGATCCAAGCATAAGTCAATCCAAATATAGTAGATCTCATACATGTTGTGATTTCACAGGTTCTGTTGGGGGAGTTTCCAGGATCACATATTGATCATACAAGCATCATGAACAACATCAACAAGAATTAAAAGAACAAAAGATATGGGGTGAACCCTTCTATGAATTTCTGATATAAAAGTGAAAGGTTGAGTTGTTTTACAGCGATTCCTAATCTATATATAATGAATGAAACGGTGTGAATAAGAGACGTGATGGTTCAGAGAAACCAAACAACGTATCTTTTCATCCTTTAATAACCGTTTGTAACCAACTAAACCTAATGGGCCTAAATATCTAAATGTGCAGGCTGTGTAAAAAACGAGTCCATGGCCTTTTCCTTCTTCTGGTGTGTCGTTTTCCAGCCAAACACAGGAATAACATGGTTGTTACTCCTTCACAAAGATTAAATGGATTATGTTTTTCCAACATATTCCCCCCTAATCTGTTTAATCTTTGTGTTCTTCCAATCTTCTTGTTCCTTCTCCTGGTCTTCTCTTCTCTTGAATTTGTTCCTAGTATGTAGTTTGTTGTTTGCAGTTTCATATCTAATTTGTTGAAATCCTTATATCCAGGATTATGCTTGCATATGTCTTTACATCCTAATTTCCAGGACCAAGTACACTGTTCTTTAACCTGATTTCCTATGTGGATGTCTATTTTGTAGGAAAGATCATGTTAATAGTATGACATAGTTAGATATGCTCATTAAGGATGTCATGTAGACACGTGGTGAAAGGTGTGTGTCCGGCACTACATAATAAGATATACATATATGTCTATTTTGCATCGTATACAACATGCAGTCACTACCTAAGTACCAATACTGTTGACAGTCATAGACAGTAAGATGACTCTGTTCTCCAACTCCTGATGCTCCTGTGATACTCATATATTTGTGTCTATGATGTCCTTGATGATTGTTCATACTTTGATCAACTATACTTTATGCTCGCTACTCGCTCCTCTGACATACAGCCTCCCTAATTAAGACACAATTATAGTACTCACAGCAATATCTCTATGACTGCTCACATCTTGTTATGTTTGGGGAGTTAGTATCATGCAGGTACTTGCAAACTTTGTTTTATACACAGAACTGTAGAACATGATGTTAAAAAAACAATCTCTATGACAACGTATTTACAAGAATATCAACAGATTATGGTTTGAACCTCATGTTATATCGGTTGTATAGGATGTATAAAAGTGAAAGGTGAGTGGTTTTTAGTGACCTCAGCTGCTCGAATAAACATCAGCTCTATACATATATCACTGATCTAACTGAGCAACTGCCGGTTCTAGGTGATTAATGATATCGGGATACTCGAGTGTTCGGTTAAGCAGTGTATGTGCTCACCACCAAAACTAGTATACCAGTTATGATATTTGTCTCTCACTCTTCGTGAATCTATATAAGCTCCGCTGTCATGTAAGACTCTCTACTCTCTAAATCTCGTATATGGCAAGACGCTACACTGTATCTCATGATAGACGAATGTGTCAGTGGCGAGAGGGTTGATAAGATAAAAGTGAATAAAAAGTGTATCTCCTAAGGCCTATTTTCTCTTTTTTGAGTGAAAAATATCTCTTATCTTAGAGAGAGATGATCTGTGAGATCTGTCCAGACCTCATGAGTGAACCACGTGTAGTGTTACGCTTGGGGAGGTGCAATTGGAACAGAGCGTGTGTGTTCAGTGTGCTATTCGTATTTTGTGTTCCGCTGTAACAGTAAAGATAGATAACACGATTTGTGCAATTTGATGAGTGCTTAGACAGCTATCTCATATATTTATTGTATTAGAGAGCACTACTCGGCTAGTATTTTCTAAGATTCTGCGAAGCAATAGTCAAATTACTGTTCACATATTCGTCTAGTGTTTGTTGTTAATGTTTGAGAATATATGTGATGATCCATCGCGTGAAAGGCGATAGTAGTAAATCATCTTGCAAGCCTATGCTTACACGTATATGTTCTCGTTTCTCATGTCCAGTCTGTTGCACGCAGTATTGTGCATAACGATGGTCTCTGCTCGCACGTGTAGACAGCAGCTGATCTAGTGTGTTGAAAGGATAGAGTTCGCTCTATTCTGTATTACTAGGTAGGAGAGAGATTGTGTATAGAGAGATCTGAAAGCTGTGCCGCGTTCTTGAGTGTCAAAGAGGTGTCATGCTCGTTTGCTTGTTTGATTTCATTCTAAGTTCGAAGTTTCGCGCTAACATAAAGATTGTGTCTAAGCAACCTGTAACCAAAATTCGCATTCTATAAGTTTTCTTTGTGTTGAATCAATTAGATCCATACTACTCGCTAGGATCTCATTTCACTGTGAAATTCTATTTCATTCCTACTACTAAGTTCAAATTACAATTTATCCAATTCTATGATTTCACATCGGCTGCCACCCTAGATAGCTAAAATATGTGGAATTCCTTCAAACCCGTTAAATATAGTATCAATCTTCATTTCTTCTTTCGATCAAAACACTTTACACATTTTTATACGTTTTTATGATAATTACTGTTATTGGCGTATCTTGGTGTGACCGAACTTTAGGTTTGATAGTTAAGCTTCAACTCATTCCAACTTGGATAACTATACAAGTCTACTTTGACCCATTAGTAATAGCTACTCTAGAGGCCTCAATATCAAAACCTCTAATTTGATTTGCAAAACGCCCTTTGAGCCCTTTTACAAATTCGAAGAAATAGGGATTATAATTCTGTTATGTTACTGCAAACTTACGCAAGCTTGCTGTTGTCAGTCATCTTTTTGATGTCAATTTTTTTTCATTACTTAAATTTGACTATTCAAAACTTCAGACAGTTGGATCATCTGATGTATGTTTAAGAACTGCATTATCTATAGGTTTATTCTTTAGAAACAGGAATCTGATGATTAACAAATTCACTCTTTCTCGCCTCGACTCCTTAGAATGTTTGTTGGAGATCAACAGCGTAATAGTGGCTCTTAGTGTAATTCAGTGTCGAGTAGTGAGCGCGAGTGTTATACATCTAACCGTTATCTCGTATGTAACTAATCTAGCTCAGAGTACAATCTAAATCAACCAAGTTCTCTCTAGATAGATACTGGTTGACACTCACGCGATGAGTGAGAATCTTCTGTCAGGGTCTGTAAATCTCTAGTGTCTCGGTCCCAATTCGATTGTCTTTATCGCTACTAGAAATATACTCGTGCCCTCTAGGGAATTAATCTGATTTCTCATCATAATGTCATAATAAGAGAAGAGACTATAATGTCGCTATACGTTTTGATGGCTTGATAGCTAATGCACATATAGAACAGCTCTCTCATAGACACCGCTTTACTTAGATTATTGTCTTGATGATGTCACTGTGAGATAAGATTAGTATGAGTTGATTAAGAAGAAGCTTGATGTTTGTGTGTGTAACTGAGACTCGTTATGTCTGTCAAATTATGATGACAATATAGAAGGAGTATGTGGAAATCTCTCAGTTACTGGCTGAGCGCCGACGAGGCACTCAATGAAGATAGTGGCACCAGAGGATCATGTGTACTCTCTGTATATGCATGCTTGATACTAGTATTCCGCACTCTATAAGATGAGATACGAGAAGTGATGCCTATAAGCCATCAGCATTGATAGGCCATCGTCGATAATTCGCTCTAAAGATTGTGTACTCGAGTCTTGCTACCCGCGGAAGTTTCAGAATGACAGGACCATCGTTGTGTATTGTTGATGCTACTAAGAGATGATAAGCACGAGTTCTACTGAATTAGAAATTGTGAATAGTAGTATCAATCTGCACTAAATTAACTAAACATGTTAGGGTTGTACCTTGCTAAAGTATGATTGGGGCGTTGATTTCTGGATCATTATGCAAAGACAAGCACTATATGCGCACTGGTATTAGTTAATAGTTGGCTTTTTGGATATAATATACGAACACCATGTAACAGGAATTGATTGTCACAAACGATGTTCATTTTGCATTAACTGCAAAATTTGCTCGTAATAAAGACATGAGACTATGCTTTTAGATATCTAGACGGTCTCATTTAGACACTTAGTGCTCCTACCTCTGGTTAAAAGTGTATCCTACGCTGTTGATTAATTACTGTCTTTAATAACTACATGTCAATCGTCCAAGTTATATCGTTGTGCTATCTGTGAGTTGAGCGCTCGCCATGAGAGTTAGCATGAGTTCTGAATGTAATGTGTAGAAGTACTACTTTAATATAGCAGTGTGGAGATGATTAATGTGCGTCATTGTTTAGATGTAAGTTGAGACGTGATGATCTCTCTCGTACGATGTGTAGATAGTAGTGTGTAACTATGATGCCCACTGGTGTAGGAGAATAGTTGTTATGAGATGGTAGAAGAGTATGTGTCGTGCGAAAGTAGTCTAGTGTATGGATCGACCATTCAGGTCTGTCTTCGAAGAGTAGATTCAATGTGTGTTAGAGGAGTAGACTATTCTCGTGATATTAGATGAACTCTGTCAGTTTTACGCTCGTTATGATGTTAAGAAAGAGAGGTGTAACTGTGGAAAAGGATTTAGAGTGAGAGTTTATGGTCTAGTGGTTGTTGGGTGTGATAGCGTTGTTGCGATGTTGTATGTGAGAGTTTGTGTGGTTTACTAGAGAGTAAGTGTGAGCTAGAGCTCGTAGATAGAGAATGCACGGAATGTGATAATTAGCCCCTGTAAGATCCAAGTCTTTCAAGCCTTTATTGCTAGCGTCAAGGAAATTATGGCTGTATAACCAAAGACCCGATCCATTGCATCTTGTTCTAATCTGTTTGTTCTATCTCTTGGTAAAATCTTGGCTCAATATGGGCGATCCATAGATCTAGTCGAAGTTATTGATTTAATATCATATTCTTAGGATTGATGTATAAGAGGTGTTGGAGTTGTTATGTACGAAGAATCGATTTGTATGGGAATTGGACTGAGGGCTAGTTATCTTCTAGTTGAAAACTATGATCCTCAAGTGTTCACAATACAAACTTTCAGTGCTTCCGATGTTGTTAATCTTACTAACCGAAGAGTCGAATTTTTTGCTTTTTGGATTTCCCGGTGGTTTGTTGTTGTACATAAATTGTACATTAAATGATTTATCTTTTGCCCTCTGTATCTTATTATTAATTCGACATTGGTATTACGGAGGAAATTGGACACAAGATCACATTGATGTCGTTTAAATAAAATTTACGAAAAAAATTTATCAAAAACATACATTTCCAATGGATTCTAATAATATCGTATACAAACGGCCCCGCGTAAACGTTAGACTAACGTTTATAAAAATACCCACCTCCGCGCTCCGCAGCGGAGAGAAACTTAGCGCATTTTGGAAAACTCGTTGGATTTGGCACCATTATTTCACTGGTTAATAGTTGGGTTTGGCTGGTCCTCTCTATTTGGTTACGAGCTTCTCACCTCAGGGATATACAACAAAAATTACAGTGAAAATGTTGAAATGTTTTTTTTTTAATTTTACCATTAAGAATGACATTTCCTATATTTCCTGAGGTATAGAGGTGTTAGACTTCTTGCTCTAACTCGAGTTGCGTAGTAATTATGAAATCATGTCACCACTGAGTTTTTGCTGAACTCTTTGTCGATCCGTATTGGTGTTGTAATGCATGCTTAACCGTTTTTTTCCAGTTCTAAATCTCTGGCTGGTCTCTATATTAATTATCTATTTTCTTTGAGCCTCTAAACTCAAATTGTAAAATCCATAGAATTTGAGGTCTGCAGTACGTATTAAATTGTGCGATCCATTAATGATGTATTTGATGTATACAAATGCACTTCTATATCTCTTTAGCAATAATTTCGGCAGCTAATATGTTTAGCAATTTTTGGATGGTTGATTTGGTTTCTGCATTGCTTTTGATGTCATGTAAAAGTTTCGGTAATGTTATACGATTTGAGACACATTCGAGTAAGATTAGAATTATCCCCTTTATTGACTTTTTTTATAACACACAATATCAAATTCAACCGGAGGGATGGGGGTAAGGGCAAGGACTGAAATTTGTTTAGATGCTTCCTCTATTTTCCGGATAAACGCGACAGTAATTGCAGAGATCCGCAGCATTCTAGTGAGACTTTTCATCAATGACAACAATGTGGTTGTATACTTGAGCTGGTATTTATAGGCCGACTTTTGATGGCTTTCTAGCTATTAATAGGTTTATACAAGTTTTTTTTCTTTTTTTCTTTTTTTTTGTAAAAAAGAGACATCAAGAAACATTTGCATATTTATCGTTTGTTTTAAGGTATCAGTCTTATTCAATTGAATCATTTGTAATCTTGCTTGAACTTAATAAACTCATTGTTTGCGCTTATTTTGAAGCTTTTCGGCTTATATAAGCTCATTATGACATAAAAAAGCCACAAAAGTGAGCTTTTGAAACATCAGCCTAAAATCAAATAAGCCATAAGCGGGCTATATAAACCGAAACAAACACCACAATTGGCTTTAGAATTCAAGCTGCTTGGCCCATTAAACTTGGATGAACTATACAAGTTGCTTGGCCCATTAATAATAGTCTTGAAGGCCTAATAATAACAACTCATCTAGGCCCATATATTTGCACTACCACTTTAATAAAGTGCAAGTTGCAACAAACGACTTTTCTGAAGATGATCGGACAAGGCGGTTTGGGAATAGTTTACAAGGTATAATCTAACAGATTAATCTTATATTAGTTGTTAGGCCTTAGAATGATAAGTTATTTCACTAATTAAGGATTCATATAGACACCAAATAGCAGTAAAGAGGTTAGCCAAGGATTTTGGAGAAGGTGTAACCAACCCACTATTAAAAATGTGGCATAAATAAATAATAGAAAAGATAGCAATAGAGAATCACCACCATTAGTTCGTAGCCAATTGTATACGACACCATCGGGTGCTCAGTTGCTTCCATCAAGTTTCTGACTAGGAAATTAGATCATGAGGGGCATTTTTTCTTTAACAATAGCAACAAAATGCGGCAAAAATGAAAAAGCCATTTATGTTGCAAAATACTGAAGAAAAAAAAACAACATTGTATATGTGAAATTGGAAGAAAAACTAACATTGTAACTCGTTCGCTTCCCAATGGACATGTATTTTTAAAAGTGGATTATTCCATTATAAAAGAGGATTAGTTTTTATAAAGGAATATAAAGTTGGAAGTAAAAAGAGAAAACATTATATAAAGGCATACAGTAATAAATCAAGAAAAAATATTTATATTATTCTCAGACTTTTCAAATCTGTAACCGATCTTTATTTTTTAGTTTTAGCTTATATTCTTTTTTCATATATCCCAAAGTCAACCTATAAACTCAGCCCTCATCAACCCACTTATTTCATCTTTTTTTTTATTCACTCCACTTGCTTTTTGGGTTGGCTGAGGGCAAACTTTCTGTTGTGATTTGAGGGGCACATGGATTAATCTTTACAAAATTAACCTTGGAAAAAATGTGATTGTTATAAAGAAACCGTTGCAAGGGGCAACTTCCCCCCTTCGTCTACATGCATCCGCCCCATGGCCAGGTCAATTGGGGGAAGGGTCCTAAACGGCTCCCCACAAAAGGGAGCACGGGTCCGAACATTTTCTGCCAATATAAGCCTTAGAAAGTAATGCGAATATATGTACTATGTTTAAAAAATTCCACATAAGCATCTCATCGCATAGATTATGATACTAATTTTCAATCTAACAGGTCATAATTAAGATAGCATAGAAAATACCATAGTTAACCTGAAGGCGCAGATGCGTCAGACCTCTGAAAAGCATCTAAGCTAGTAGTTAGAATATTATTACAGATAAATAGTAGACCGTTTGCCCACAAACCATAACGACAAATTGCATAGAAACTCTAATAGACCCTTTGCCCTCAAACGCGGCTTGAACCTGCTACTCCTATTTATCTCTAATAAGTACAGTATAAAATAAAATCTCAATTTCTTGCATTATTTTCTTTAATGAATTTGCTACTACTCACTATTAAAAATGTGGCATAAATTATACATTTAATAATAAGTAGTGGATGTAAATTATACATTTAATAATTACCAATTGTGTAATTAGAAATATATTGATTGCCGAAATATATGAAATGGTCAGTTCTGTTTAGCCGTCCTAGCTAGTTGATGCATGCTGCATCATTTGAATACAAAACTCCTCCTTAAGTGACAGTTTCAAAGTCAATGATATAAAATAAACCATCGCGCTTGATTTCCAGTTGAAACCTAACCAATGAATGTTGAGATTGAATGCATCCACAACTAGAGAATCGTTTAAAAAGTGATTAGGTATACGACTGATCAGCAAATTGTTAATATATTGTCAGATATAGTAGCACCAAGTAGGAAGCAGTTGGTTATAAGAAGTCGACGTTATGCTAGTTAGTACTGCAGGTGTCAACATCAATCTGCTTATTAAATCTAGGTTGATTTTTTTTATGTTGAGTAATGTAATGATGGCACACGTTCCGGTGGAGCATTTTAAACTTCATAAAGTTTAAAAGGTCAAGAAAAAAAAAACTCTCAAGAAGGGTCTTGAGAGTTGTCGATATAATCTTAAAGCTATACTCAACGAAGCTTCAGATTTTAACGATAACTCCAACGCTTCTTGAGTTATTTCAGTTTCTTGACTTCTTAAGACACGTGCAATCGCCTGCTAAGTTTTATAAATGATACATTTGAGATTCGTGATTTTTCTAGGCAGTCGTGTCTTTATATATGGCCATCCGCATCTTTATTTCAAGATTATTAACCCTACATCCGATCCTTAGCTGACATGGAAATCGCTACACACACTTCTTTCAGAAAAATCAACTCCACTTTGAAAGTCCTCGGCTAGTATTGTTAAGTGTTCAGCCGAAAAAAAAGATATTTCTGCAATTAATACGTATGTTGATTTTCATTATAATCATAACTAAATACAATCATTTATTTCGGAATCATTATCTCGTAAAGCATACCTGTTTGAGGCTACGTCCTCTACGAAAACAATGAGTTGCCTTTACCGGCCAACTCACTGTCATATGTGGCGTGCACTCGATTTAGCACTTTTCGTCTTACACCTTTTTTCGTTAATTATGAAATTACTCATATATATCATATGTTACAAAAATAAATCAAAACAACAAAATCACAAATCTAAATCTACATAGCATACGAATCTCGTTTTCTTCGATCCATTCGCAGTGTGATTCATATATCATAATGGCTAGAAAACATGGTTGCATTTCATGCCATCAGTATTTTCCATGCCAAAATAACGGGACAAAGATGTGAACAGCGTGCGAGCCAAACCATCACGGCGAACCAAGTGCGATGTAAAATTGCCACTTTTGAATAAATTTAAAATGTTGTAGCTCTAAATACTAATTTACGGGAAAAGAAATCACAATTCTACTAAACAATAAAAAGTAAGAATTCCAAATACTTTTCTTACATCACATTTACGCGCCTGCTTAGTAACCATAGTCAAATATTTTGTATGCTCTCTTGGCTATTGCATTGGCTTCAAAGGAGGCTCAGATATGTATGAATGTATTATAACAAAAAAGAAATACCCGCCATGGTTGCGCTAGTATAAATGCCCCACCAAGATACGATTATTCTCAAATTTAGAACGACTATACTGCTGATGCGTATAATTGTTTAAATTAATTTTCATGTTTTAAATTTATAAAACTCGATTACCTGTGGTCTACAACGCACTAACGGGCAGAGAATCCGGTCGTGTGTAGTGCAGGATTGGTAAATCCAAGGTAATCCCAAGAGCTAAGTGTTTTAGTTTTAATTTGAATACGTCACAGATTAAATAAATATCTGAATTGAAATTGAGAACTGAAAATAAACAAAATGCAAATTCAAATAATGGAGATTTAATCAGGTAGAAAAACGTACTAGCCTTGTTATTCCTTTGTTACAGTTGAAATGATATTTCCTAGTGCAATGTCTACTTATCTCTTATTATGGTGGTTCTAATATCGACAGATCCGAGTTGGCATCGAAATCTACCCTTTGTATCCTATGATCTCAATCCCCCGTAGATCACGGAAGTTTGGTATCTAGGCTATAGTGATTAACCCCCAACTATCCTAAAGACCTGTCTAGCGCCAAAAATCTCACTTTTTGACTATAAACCCTCCAGAAAGAGTTTCCCGAACTTTATAAGTGTCTAACTTACTGTAGGGGGTGATATGGGAAATCCTTACACTAAGGACATTTCATAACCTATCCCTAGTACCCTTTTAACCCTTAATTCAACAACCAAGCCTAATATAAAGCCTAACAGGATCCACACTACCCTCAATACTACTAAAATTCGGGGATCATGCAACATAAAATAAGGATATCCCAAACAAGCGATAATTCAACAGGAAACATGTAATCAGGATCAAAATCAATTCAAGAACACCAAATATTGCACTCGACCAACCACCCCTTGTGCTATTTTATTTATAAAGTATTACAAGAAGACTACTCCTCAAACGAGTTATAGCCAAACGATTACAAAGACAACGATTGTTCTCCACTAGGTGGATTCCGATCTTCCTCACTAAAAATATCTCTCAACACTCAACAAGAAGTAAATATCGAATAAAGAGATCGATCTTTATACTACAGACTTAGACAAATTGATATCTAGAAGATATCAAAAAACTATAACAACAAGAGAACAAGCTTTCGTGACTCAACGATTGGGAGAGAAGACAAGAGAGAATAACAAAGAATAAGATAGAGATATTAAACCAAAACCCTAGCTCCTCATGAGCTTAAATAGGCACAAAAGAAACCACTAAGCCCTCCAACATATGAACTTGACAACTTTAGCACAAAAATTCAAGACAAGCTAAAAAGAACTTTTAGAACATGAGACATCCGGTACCTGAACATTAGTCGGTAACTTTAACATCCTCCCTCAGGCTGATGAGCATGAACTTCTTTTTTCTTTCTTTGAAAATGTCTTTTCCTCCCTAAAGCTTTACCAACCAAGACACCTGCAAACACATCCAACATTCCAAGACTTTTGCAACACAACTTGTGTTGCACCACACCAAGACACTTGGTAAAAACATCTGCTGTTTACAGATCAGAACTGATCTTAATAGTTTTTATAATACCAGCTAAACTTTTCTCTCACAAAATGAACATCAAGCTCAAAATGCTTAGTCCTTTCATGGAAAACAGGATTAGCAGCAATTTGAATTGCAAACAATTCTACAGGATACAAATTCTTCAAACCAATACTATGTAACAAATTACCCAGCCAAACAACCTCACAAGAAGCAGATGACATACTTCTATATTCAGCTTCAGAAGAACTCTTAGAAATAGTGTTAGGAACATGAACGTGTCAGTCATTTCCATTGATATCATTAGATAGCTCGTTTAGTTATTTTTGGAAATATACTAGGCTAGTTAGTCCAAGGCCCATGGAAAGCCCATGAAAGCCATGTCCATTAGCCGGCCATAGGAAGTATAAATACCCTCTCTATGCCTTGGAGAGGGTGTTGGTTGTTCACTATTTCACACACTTAATGCATTTTCCTTTCATGTATACTTTATCTCTCTAAAGTGTTCATCCAACCACTCTCTCTCTCTAAAACTACCTCTCTTTCCCTCATCAAGTATGTTATTAGATATTCTTCAAATAGTAGGTTGTTTTTTACTTTTTCATGAAACCAAAATTTTACCTAGAAAATCACAAAAACCAGTTACTAACCTTATAGTTTTAGGACATTTAGCCTAGTCTGCATCAACATATGCCTAAATTTTTAAGTTAAAGTTTTTATAAAATTGAATCCCACATCCTGGAGAACCTTTGAGATATCTCAATACTCTCAAGCCTGCCTTAAAATGAGTTTACAAAGGACTATGCATATGTTGACTCAGACAGTGAACAACATAACTAATATCTGGTTTAGTATTGGTCAAATATATCAATTTACCAACTAACTTTTGATAAGTGGTAAAATTAGATAAATACTTATCATTAGCAGTTTCTTTAAAACTTAGAACAGAGTTCTCAAGAAGAGGAATATCAACACGTTTAGCATCTAGTAAACCATATTCATATAATAACTCAAGACAATACTTCCTCTAAGACATACACGACCCAAAATCATTCTCAACAATCTCAATTCCCAAGAAATACTTCAAAACACCTAATTCTTTAATCATAAACTTCATGCTTAGAAATACTTTGAACTCTTTAATACCAACATCATCATTTCCAGTTATAACAATATCATCCACATATATAATCAAAGCAATAAACTTGTCACCATTATGCTTAGTATATAAGGAATAGTCAAACTTAGACTGCTCAAAGCCATGCTCACAGCCAAGGCAGTGGTAGTCTTAAGGCTTGCTTTAAACCATACAAAGACTTATTCAACTTACAAACTTTAGATTTGTTCTCATCATTATACCCATCTGGAAGAGTCATATAAACTTCCTCATAAAGATCACCATATAAGAATGCATTATTAACATCTAATTGATATAAAGGCTAATTATTAATCACAGCAATAGGAATAATACACCTAACAGTAACCATTTTAATCACAGGAGTGAAAGTCTCATCATAATCAAACCCTTCTTTTGGACCAAAACCTTTAGCTACAAGCCTTGCTTTATACCTTTCAATGTCACCTGAAGCCTTATATTTGATTTTCCATATCCATTTACTTCCTATAGGTTTTCTACCAGCAGGTAAATCATAAATATTCCAAGTATTATTTCTATTAAGAGCTTTAATTTCATTATTCATAGCTTTAACCCAATTTGGATCAGACATAGCTTCAGATAAAGATGTAGGTTCAACAGATTTGTTCAAGCTTGTAGCAAAGCACATATTAGCAGTGTTAAGATTAGAATAATTCACATACTACTCAATACCATTCTTAACATTTGAATCAAGCACATAATCATTCAATCTAACAAGAACTTTAGTCTGTCTTTTAGACCTTTTTAATACAGGTGTCTGCACTTCATCATTGTTTTGAGTTGGACTCGACTGACTTGTATTCGGAATATAATTTTAAGAATTGCCCTCAGACCAGTTTTGATCATCAACTTGGGTTGCAGTAAGCCCATCACCCTGAGTCTTACCTTGAGTAGTTAGACCATCAGAGTGTGGCAAACTACCTTCTACAATTGATGGATCTCTCCCATCATCATTGGGACTTTGAGGTAATAGAGTGTCAAAAAATTACAAGTGATCAACATCACTTGTGGTTTCCACATCTATTGAATCACAAATTTTTTGTTTAAAAGGAAAAAAAACCATAAAATTTTACATCTCTAGAATAAAACATATTTCTTGAATCAAGACTTAACAACTTAAAGCCTTTTTATTAGTAGAATAACCAATAAGAACACATTTTTCTGACCTAAAAGACATTTTTATCATGATTGTTTAAAATAGTGGAAAAACAAAGACACCCAAATGACCTCAAATGGGAAAGATTAGGTTTTTGTTTATAAACCAACTCAAAAGGAGATTTTCCATTTAAGACATATGAAGGCAGCCTGTTTATAAGATAAACAACACTTAGAACACAATTAGACCAAAACCTTAGAGAAATTCCCCCTAAAATATGAGACTCCTTGCTACATTAAGCAACTGTCTATGTTTTCTCTCAGCAATCCTATTTTGCTGAGGGGTATGAGAACAAGAGCTCTGATAGAATATACCTAAATCAGTAAACATATCAAACATCATTTTATTAACAAATTCTGTTCTATTGTCAGACCTAACAGTTTTAACTTTTATATTAAAATGATTATGAATCAATTTTAAGTAAGATACAAGCACATCAAGGACCTCTTGTTTATGAATCAATTTTAAGTAAGATACAAACACATCAAAAACCTCAACCTTAGTTTTTACTAAGTAAACTCATACAGCCCTGGAATAGTCATCAACTATAGTAAAAAAATTATCTATAACCTTCTCTGCTGTAAACTTTGTAAGGACCCCACAAGTCTAGATGAACAAGTTCACCTAATGTCTTAGACTTATGATCTGACAAAGGAAAAGGTTCCCTTGTTTGCTTGGCACTTTGACAGACCTTACACATAGGCACAAAAGTGTTATCAGAAATATTTAGATCTTTTTTAAGCACAAATAGAACTTGGTCAGTAGGATGACCAAGCCTATTATGCCACAACAATTTAGAAACATGAAAGGACATAACCATATTGGACTGACCTATACAATTAGATTTATTCATATCAAACAGGTATAGGCCACCAGATTCACTACCAGTCCCAGAATTTTCTCCCTTTATCAAAATCGACAAACATTTTACTATCTATGATGAGCTTATTAATGGATAAAAGACTAACAGAATATCCAAGAACAATAAGAACATCATAAAGAACCACATTATTGCATAACTTTAAAATTCCAACATGACTAATAGTAGCAAGAGTACCATTAGGGTGACTAACTGTAATTTTAAGCTCAAAAATATCAACAATATTGAACATCCAAACAGTTGAAACAGTTAAATGTTGGTTTTCCCCAGAATCAATAATCCAACCCATAGTAATAGTAGTGACAAAAAGACTATAATTGGCATAGAAATACTTAGAAAAACTTATATTAAACCAAACATTTCCATTAAAGAATGAAGCCCTACCTACCATATTGACATGCATACTTCCAGAAGGTTTATCACTTATCATATTAAGCAGTTTTTGCATCTGGTTAAGAGTAAAACTAGAAGAAGAACTAGAAGCAGAGTTATAATTCATTTTAACGTCAGAATTAACATTAAAAGTTTGCTTCCGAGTGTTAGGATTCCTTTTAAACCCTTGAGGAAATCCAACAATCTCAAAAAACCTATCAATGGTGTGACCAATTTTACTACAATGATTGCATTTCAGGTTTGGATTAGCCCCTCTATTCATATTACTTGTAGATCCTCTAGTGAAATTATTATTGTTATTAAATTGTCTTCTATTATTGCTAAAAGATTTAGCAATAAAAGAAGTAGCATTCTGTTTAGATTCAACAACACCAGCGGTCTTAGGAATTCTTTAAAATCACATTATAAGCATCTTTGACTTCAAGAAGGGGATCTCTTGTTAAAAGAGAACTCCTAACAGGCTGATAACAATCATCAAGGCCCATTAGAAATTGCAACAACTTCATGAGTTGTTGATGCAATCCTAATTCCTTACTAGTATCACAACAACACTTAACTTCACAAGTACATTTATGTAGTTTAGTCAGAGCATCAAATTCTCTCCAAAGAGAGTTAAGTCTATGATAATAATCAGCAACTAAACTACCTCCTTGTTTAACAGAATTAATTTTTTAAAGCAGATTATAAACAACAGAACTATCAACTTTATCATATGTTTCATTTAATTATTTCCGAACAGTAGCAGCATTTTCAGAATATACCAAACCCATGTAAACATCTTGAGACACAACATTCATAATCCAAGGTAAAACCATAGCATTACATCTATCCCAATTGAGCAAACAATACATCACTTGTAGCATACGACTCTTTTAAACAAGTACAATCAATAAAACCATATTTATTCCTAGCTTGTAAATCTAATTTTATAGCACCAGACCAAATTCTATAATTTTCAGTACCAAGAAGCTTAAAAGGAATAAGAGCAAATTACTATTATCACTATTTTGCACATGCAAAGGATTACCAGCATCTAAATTATTAATAGAATCAACAGCATTAGAATTACTAGGACCAACTATGATGATAGGTTAAGCAATGAAACAACAAACAAACAAATATGCAGAACAGACAAAGAACAAATCAGACAATCAATACAAGAAACAAAGAACACTCACACCCAAGGTTACTTAGATCTTTGTTAAGAAGACTGGGGTTGGCCAGAGCAGGTATCCACACCAGTCAAGCTAGAGGGTCAATGAGTTAACCGAACCAGTTTGCACCTTCTTTAATAAAGCACTGTGAATCTTAACAAAGGAATGACTTAGAGAGCTATAGAAGCAGCGAAAAAATAGATACAAACCACCTACGCTCTTGATTCACTTAGTCAAGAGCTACAAGTAGCAATAATGAACCCAGAAATACCAAGAACAAAGAATCCCCAAATATCCAAATTAGGGTTTCAAAACCCTAATTGATCAAGATCATCACAAATCACCATATTAACCCAAAAACAACAATTCTTAACATAGTCGTTAAGAATAAACCACCAATCGATCAAAAACACCACCAGATCAAGAAACCCCTAGATTTCTAATAAACCCTAAAATGTAATCAAGATTAAAATCAATTCAAGAACACCAAATATTTCACTCGACCAACCACCCCTTGTGCTATTTTATTTATAAAGTATTACAAGAAGACTACTCCTCAAACGAGTTATAGCCAAACGATTACAAAGACAATGATTGTTCTCCACTAGGTGGATTCCAATCTTCCTCACTAAAAATATCTCTCAACACTCAACAAGAATTAAATATCGAATAAAGAGATCGATCTTTACACTACAAGGCTTAGACAAATTGATATCCAGAAGATATCAAAAAACTATAAGAACAAGAGAACAAGCTTTCATGACTGAACGATTAGGAGAGAAGACAAGAGAGAATAACAAAGAATAATATAGAGAGATTAAACGAAAACCCTAGCTCCTCATGAGCTTAAATATGTACAGAAAAAAACACTAAGCCCTCCAACATAGGAACTTGATAACTTTAGCACAAAACTTCAAGACAAGGTAAAAATAACTTTTAGAACGTGACACATCCAGTCCCTGAACACTAGCCTTCAAATTTAACAAAACAAACATGAAAACTATAACAATATCATAACCATGCTAGCACTTAAGGTGCTTAGCCACTCATATTACAGATAACATAAGAAATAATGAAGGAATTCTTGGATTGAATAAACACTATGATCTTACAATGTTTGTGATGAATGATTAATACAAAAATTAGTAAACGTGATTTCTCCCTTGGACTAGTGATAAATAGAGCCCAATTCTTCTTTCTTTAGAAGCCCTAGTAGATCTCTAGAACTCCTTTTTGAATGAATGATACAAATGTGCAGGGAATGGGCTCTATTTATTGTTTTTAACTCAACTACGGCGTAGTTGGGGGTGTGAATTACGTCGTAGTTTGCTGATGCAAACTTTCCATTTTATGGCCAAATGTAACTACAACGTAGCTAAAGTGGCCAACTACGCCGTAGTTGTTACTAGACGTATGCCCATTTGGTGACTTATGATAACTACGGTGTAGTCCCACTGTGGCAACTACGCCGTAGTTTTGTCTTGGCATCAGTATTTTGTTCACTTTATTGTTCCAATTTTCGTGTCTTTCTGTTCCAATGCTCATAATTTCATGTAAATGAAATATAAAGTGATTAAGTATATATTTTAATCGTGAATCAAACAATTGTGATCATTTTATAAGGGATTTTGATACAAAAAGGTATAGAGTATTTGATGTTATCAACTGCATATTTATTCATCATTTCCTATCCAGTTAAAAATGTCTATACAATTGAGCCAATTCAGTGCATGCAGAAATTTGCACCATTATGGGAACATTGCATGGGATTTGACACATAAACGCTAAAAATGTTATATGCATATACCTTTCTCTACTAACTGCACGCCCCATACTTAGACGATACCTTTAATGGCTGGCCAAAACGGCTATACAGGCAAACACTATATAGAAGGGAATGGCGATGACAAAAGAAAAAAGAGAAGATACTCGCCATGACTGCGTCAATATAAATGCCCAGCCAAAATACAATTAATCTCAAACTTTGAATGATTTTACTCATATAACAGATACACTCCACTCGGTTAAAAAGATTTGAATACATAGTCCGTCTACAACCTTGGTATTCATATTATCAAATCAACCTATCGTCCCCTTTTATACAACATTAGTCTTGAGAGTTTTAGCCGCCATTTGAGGCACAAACAATGTTGTTTCCGAGTTTCTTATGATATGTGCTAAACCAAACGACACCGTTTTAGGGCGAGATAATGGCAAACACCTTAACATTTTTCGTATCATTTATTTTGCAAAAACAATTAAGGCACACACACAAATTAAGTAATATGTGCCCTTAATTGAGAACTTATGTAAGGACACTGTATAAAAGCAAACACCAATATAAAAATAAAGGCTTGTAAGAACATATGAAAACAAAGAGGAAAGACCCGCCATGGCTGCATTAGCATAAATGTCCTGCCAAGATACGGTTATTATCAAACTTTGAACGATTTATTTCTCATAATTAATCCATTAAAGATTTATCGTCATCAGCTACCCAGTTATCATTATCGCTTACCCACTTATCGTCATCGCCTACACAATGAAGTAATAACTATTGTTGTCATTTGATAAATTTTTGTACTTTGTAATGTAATGAATGAATATCAAATAAGCTTTTGTTTACTATTACTACTTTGTTTTAATTCCATCAGTAAGTAAGAAGAAGTTGTTTGCTCACTTACATATAATGAACTTACGCTATTTGTATATCTAAATCGGGAGAGATTGTTGGGCCATCTCATCGTCCAACAGTATCTAAAAAGAAATTTAACATAAAATAACCTAAGTATAACTTAGTCACTAAAAATTATTCATCCCTACTCTATCTGAGTTCTTCAAGACAAAGACTCTTCAGCATAGGGTCGATGCGGTTCTGGTTAATAGAAGATCCAAAGAAGAAGTTGACTTCAGTGAGGATGAAAATTCCTCACTAACCAGTTATGATCTCCTCACAAACCAAGAGGCTAAGCAAAGAATTTGATGCATTTAGAAGGTCAAAGGCGGGAAAATCTACTAAAACAAAAAAGGATAACACAAGTCTTCCTTGGAATCAACACATTTCCAGAGTTGGTAAAAAGGTACAACAGTTTCAACATTGTTCCCTAAGAAGAGTTAATCATATTATCTAGTATAGAAGCATTTAATGAAATCTCATACACTCATTAAATGCTTAACACATGTAAAATATATACATTTGGAAACCCTAATTTTCAACTATAAAAGAGAATATTTTTAAAGGAGTAATGCATCTCATATTAATTAATGTGATACACATTTAAGAGCATTTATCTCGAATAGAACTTAGGCCGCTAAACAATCCAGTGAGTAAGAATAAGTTCTTACTTAAACCATAACTTAGGGCATTCACTATGGCGAGTTTATGAAAAGGTCTATAAACATGAAAATGTTTATGTTTCATTTCAACCATAGTGGACACTCATTTCATGTCTATGTGGAATGAAGATGTCCTATTTCTTGAATCTCTTTATAAATTTAATGCATTTAGTTCATTTGTTGTATAAGACATTTTATGAAGTTGTAAAGGTTTATACTATAGTGAATGTAAGTTTATAATATCGAAAGGTCTAGAAATTATTGATGTATTAATGTATAAACCTTTATAAAAGGTTTACCATAGTAGATGCTCTTATGTTTGTGTTTAAGCTAAGAGGAGATCACTATAAATTGTCATTCAACTAAGATTGGTATTCCGCAAGTGATCTTTGTAAAGTTATTAGATTAATTTTTAATAATAATTTTAAATGTTGCTTTAAATTGTATAAACCTACATCATATTCCATGAAAATGATATAACTTAGGAGGGAGGTTATTTTGAATACCATTCTTTTCTTAGATACCAAATGACTCATCCCCACCATTTACAAAAAAAAAATCAATGACAGAGGTTAAAAACATTTTAATGTTTAAAATTAAAAATTCAATTACACATATCTTTTATAATTTAAATATCTCATGAACCGTTAATCGTTAGACAAAATAAATTATACCGTCACGGCTTTCATTTAATTATCTTTCTACAGACAGCCACTTTGATATACGTTCGACAATTTTTTTCACGTTTTTTACCTTTTTTTACGTTTTTCGTTTTTTTTTTTGTTTTTCTTCATTGTTGAAACTTGCATGAGAAATCACATGTGATTAAAACTAATGTTAATATTCTAATAAAATCACATGTGATTTTTTCCCAATTCAAATTACATATCATATGTGAGTTAACACTAATATCGAAGTTTGAATACTAAACATCCGTATTAAAATTGACATAAGTATTTGTCTATGAATAAAAAACTTTTCATGTATTTTGCAATGGAAAACATAGATTTTTGGCTTTCCAACCATATATTACACACAATGTATACAAATTATAGATTATAATAGTTCATTTATGAAATTCTTTAATCACAAGTGAAAAATCACAGTTGGTAAAAAATCACATTGATTGAGATCACGTGTGGGAAAAGAATTCACATGTGATTGAGACCACGTGTTGGAAAATCATATGTGATTTTATTAGAATATTTAAATTAGTGTTTAATCACATGTGATTTCTCATGCAAGTTTCAACAACGAAGAAAATAAAAGACGAAAAAAAACGTAGAAAACGAAAGAAAAAACATAAAAAAAAAAGTTTGTCGAAAGTATATCAAAGTGTCCATCTATAGAAAAATAATTAAATGCTCTTCGTTATGGTTTATTTTTTTCGCTTAATGATTTAGGGTTTACGAGAAATTAATATTTGAAAAAAAATGATAAAAAAGAGTTTGTTAAAATGTTGGGTTTAATCTCATCCATTGGATCAAATGAAGATGGAAGGTGGTGATTGGTTCTTTGTATCTTGATAAAGTTTAATATTCAAATGATCTTAAATCTTAACTTAGGTATCTTAGGTTATAATCACTTACAGGGAACAACAATATTCAAAATATACCGAAATTAATGTAAAAGTTATTACAAGATTGTTCTTGCTATTAATATTAGAAAACTTATTTGATATTGACACATAACAAACAAGGTCAAACGCTACCTAATCGATCTAACCTTTGTCCACGTTAAGAAGTAAAATCTTAATG
>BQNB010101796.1:0-24392 GCA_026074375.1 Tanacetum coccineum | reverse complement strand
CAAGTCAAAAATTATTCTTATTCTCACCAGCAGAAAGTCAACATTTGTGATAAACACTTATTTTATTTTTGCAAAATTTTTTAAATTTTGGCATAAAATCACATTTTTTGTATTTTCTTAGTAAAACGGGGTTACGTGAAAGACATAGACAATTGCAAGTGGGATCAAATCGATATATTCCCCCCTTATACTAGAACGATACATTGTCCTCAATGTGGGGGTTGCCACCCCCTCATACTAATTTCAATGTATATTCCTAATATAAAAGGGAATCTCACGTAAATCTAAAGCCGTTTATTAATTATGCTAAAGATTAAACATTAGTCAATAAGATCAAGGACAAAACCACGAGCACGAGAGTCTTCATAACCTGGGTAATCCTGACAATCATCATAGATAACAAAAACACAAGATTGGAAGAGGCAAGCCCCCTCATGTTACACTTATTAGAAAATAGAAAGAAGATAGAAACACGGGTTGCCTCCCGAGAAGCGCTTTGTTTTTGTTAACCGAGTCATGAGCTTGACTCGACCTCGAATTTAATTATCCATGGGGAAGGTTTGGAGATCCGGGAGAACCATGGGTGGTATATCTCCTCCAAAGTAATGTTTAAGTCTATGACCGTTCACCTTTAAGTTAGGTCTGTTGGCTGAAGATAACTTAACGGTACCATAAGGGAAAACTTGGGTGACGGTGAACGGTCCTGTCCAGCGGGTCTTAAGCTTGCCTGAGAAAATCTTTAATCGAGAATTGAAGAGAAGGACTCGATCACCAATGTTAAAGACGTGGTTCTTGATTTTTGAGTCGTGAATCTTCTTCGTTTTCTCTTTGTAGATTAAAGAGTTCTCGTAAGCTTGATCACGAAGTTCATTAAGTTCATTCATTTGAACTTTCTGGTGATCACCCGCGGTCTTAAGGTCGAAGTTGCAATGCTTCAAGGCCCAATATGCCTTATGTTCAAGCTCGATGGGAAGATGACAAGCCTTTCCGTACACAAGCTTATAAGGAGTGCACCCGATGGGTGTCTTAAATGCGGTACGGAAATCCTATAATGCATCTTCCAACTTATCGGACCAAGAAGCATGGTTTTCACCTACGGTTCTTTCTAATATGCGTTTCAAACCACGATTTGAAACATCTACTTGTCCACTCATTTGTTGATGATATGTGGTATAAAGTCGGTGGGTAACCCCATATTTAAGCATGGCCTTTGCGAATTCGTCATTGCAAAAATGAGTACCACGATCACTAATAATAGCATGAGGAGTTCCAAAATGGGCGAAGAGAGATTTTAAGAACCTATAAACAACTCAGGCATCATTAGTGGGGAGCGCTTTCGCTTCAACCCATTTTGACAAGTAGTCAACGGCCACGAGAATGTACTTGTTCCCTCGTGAAGACGGGAACGAGCCCATAAAGTCGATGCCTTATATGTCAAAGATCTCGCAAACTTGAAATGCATTATGAGGCATCTCATCACGTTGCAAGATTTTGCCTTGACGTTAACAAGTGTCACACAGTGTGACCAAGTCATGGGCATCTCGATAAATCATCGGCCAATAGAAATCAGAATCAAAGACTTTCTTAGCAGTGTAGTTTGCATCATGATGTCCCTCGGTGGGTCCATTGTGGCAAGCTGTGAGGATACCAATGGCTTCTTGGCTGTATGCACACCGTCAAATCACTTGATCCGCACAAATCCTAAAGAAGTAGGGGTCGTCCCAAAAATAATGCTTAACATCCTTAAAGAATTTCTTCTTTTATTGGGATGACATCCCTTTTACAATAAAGTTCCCCGCATGGTAATTTGCAATATCGGTAAACCATGAGGTGTTAGAATCACCACGAAAAGTTACCATCCCAAGTGTCTCGAGAGGAAATGTTTTGGTAATTTCCTTTTTCTCGGGATCACTTTGATGGGGATTCTCTAGTCTAGACAAGTGGTCAGCCGCTAGATTCTCTGCTCCTTTTTTATCACGTATAATGACATCAAATTCTTGGAGGAGAAGAATCCAACGGAGCAATCTCGGTTTAGCATCTTGCTTAGCGAGCAGATACTTGAGAGTCGAGTGGTCTGTATACACTATGGTCTTTGACAAGACTAGGTAAGGTTGGAATTTCTCCAAAGCATACACCACGGCTAATAATTCTTTTTTTGTTGTGGTGTAATGAGCTTAGGCATCGGTAATAGTCTTACTCGCATAGTGTATTGGCTGAAAATGTTTGGTCTTTCGTTGCCCCAGATCTGCCCCAACCGCAAAGTCACTAGCATCACACATAATTTCAAAGGGCAAGTCCCAATCGGGGGCAACTAATATCGGAGCTTCGGTTAGTTTCTTCTTAAGGGTCTCAAACGCCTCTCTACACTCGGTCGAGAAAATGAATGAAGTCTCTTTTTCAAAAAGATGGGTCATTGGCGGGGCAATTTTAGAAAATTCTTGAATAAATCAATGATAAAACCCGGCGTGACCTAGAAAAATCCGAATTCCTTTGATGGATACGGGAGGAGATAATTTTGCAATAACATCTACTTTTGCCCTATCTACCTCAATCCTAGATTTTGAAATCTTATGGCCGAGGACAATGCCCTCTTTGACTATGAAGTGACACTTCTCCCAATTTAGAACAAGATTGGTGTCTTCGCACCTTTTGAGCATTTTGTCTAAATGGGAGAGGCAAGATGAGAAGGAATCCCCGAAGACCGAGAAATCATCCATGAAGACTTCTATTGTTTCCTCAATCATGTCGTGGAAAATGGCCATCATGCACCTTTAGAACGTGCCAGGAGCATTACATAAGCCGAAAGGCATACGTCGATAGGCAAATGTTCCATAAGGGCAAGTGAAAGTTGTCTTCTCTTGGTCTTGCGTGTCAATAGGGATTTGAAAATACCCAGAGAATCCATCTAAGAAACAATAGTACTCATTCCCAGCTAATCGTTCTAACATTTGGTCCATGAAGGGTAACGGGAAATGGTCTTTTCGGGTAGCATCGTTAAGTTTCCTATAGTCAATACAAATACGCCACCCGGTAACTAACCTAGTCAGAATTAACTAGTTATCTTCATTTGTCACAACAGTCATTCTACCCTTTTTGGGTATACAATGAATGGGGCTAACCCATGGACTATCTGAGATAAGGTAAATCAATCAGGCATGAAGGAGTTTTACAACTTCCTTTTTGATAAATTCATGAATTTTTGGATTAACCCTTCTTTGATGTTGGACCACCGGTTTAAAGTCATCCTCCATTAAGATTTTGTAAGTGCAAAATTACGGGTCCATACCCTTAGTGTCGGAGAGTTTCCAAGCAATTGCTTGCTTATGAGACTTTAAAACCTTTATGAGGCATTCCTTCTCTTTGTCTTTCAAGTTTTTAGCAATAATGACGGGTAATTTATTGGTACCCTCCAAAAATGCATACTCGAGATGAGAAGGTAAGTCCTTGAGTTCAAGGTCTGGGGGTTCATCAACTGAGGATTTAACGCTTTTAAGTTCTTCACACTTTAAGTCCTTCGGAGGGAGAGGAGAGTACGGGTCTTTATTTAACATTTCTTCAATTAGACGAATGTCTCCCTCCGGATCAAATTCAGCATCATTAATTCCCGCTGGAACTGAGTCACTTGCAAGATACACTTTAATTTCTTCAAGAATGAAATCACCTCCCTCAAATGGATTCAAGGAGGGTGAAGATTTAGGATGATTGGTTCAGAAATTGGAGTGGGATTGCCACTCTCATAATTGTCAAAAAATCCTAACACTTCTTGAGAATACTCCTCACAAGCTATATCGATGATATCGATTCGGTTAATTGATTCAACATCATTGTAGGAGTATCTTGAAGTGTTACCAACTTTGAATGTTATGGCTTCATCACTCACTCAAAGAGTTAATTCTTCACCGTAAACATCAATCAAAGCTCCTGCCGTCCTCAAAAAGGGTCTCCTGAGAATGAAGGGAATTCGAGGATCGACAACATAATCTACGACTACAAAGTCAGCCAGAAAATGGAACGTTCCTACTCTCACAAAGACATCTTCGGCAATGCCAGTTGGTCTAGTAGTAGACCGGTCCGCAAGCTCAAGAATCATTTGAGTAGGAGTAAGTTCGGGGAGTGAAAGCTTCCTCCATATGGAGAGAGGTATCAAGTTGATTCTTGCACCTAGATCGGACAAGTCTATGCATTCAACTATCTCTGGAAAATTACATGGGATGAGGAATTTACCAGGGTCTCCCAGTTTTTCGGGTAGCTTCTTTAGGATAATCGTCGAACAATTCTCATTCACCGGTGTATTGGCTAATTCAAATAATTTCTCCTTATTGCTGAGAAGATTCTTGAATGTGGAAGCGAATTTGGGCATGTAGAGTAAAGCATCTGTGAAGCTAAGATCAAAGTGTAAGCTTCGAAAGATTTAAAGAAACTTCATCATTTGATGGTCGTCTGTTTCTCGGAGCTTTTGGTTGTTGAGTCTCGAAGGATAAGGTAAATTCGGTTTAGGCTTAGGAGCATTAACGGGCTCAGAGGTTGGTGCTTGAGTTGGGACATTCGGAGGTTGGATTTTTTCAGTACTTGGTTGCACCGGATTCTTTGTCACCTCGGGCTCTCTTTCCACCACCTTGGGATAAGGAAAGAAAGGAGGAGGAATCGGAGGTCCATCGTAAGAAACACCACTTCGGGTAGTGATTGCTTTGAAGTCACCTTTCGGGTTAACAACGGTATTGCTAGGGAGAGAACCCGAACCTGAAGGTTTGTTCATTTGAAAATAATTGCTCAACATATTCTCAAGCTTGTTGTTTTGTTGCATAGCTCGCATGTTTGTGTCATTAACTTTCATGTAATTTGCAAGTTCATTTGACAGAGCAGCTTGAGTTAGTTGAGTCAGAGCTCGGTATGTTTAATTTCCTTGGTTGTAATTATTTCCCTGGTTTTGATTGTTTTGAACGTGTGGAAAACCGGGTGGTCGAACTTGATGAGCTACACTCGGAGGATAGTGTCCAGCATTTCCCTGATTATAGTTTACTGCGGCTGCAGAAACATATGCTTGAATATTATCTTGATATCCTGAAGCGTTGCTATCGGTGGAAAGATACTGGTAGTAAGGGTGTGGTCCACCACAAGTAACACAACTCTCTTCAACCGCTTTAACTGAAGCTAGAGGAGGGGTTGTGTTTTTAAGAAGCAAAGCCTTAACGGCATCGGTGAGTGCAGCAACATCAGGTGAAAGACCCGAGGTAGAAGTGTTCGTACTCACTTTGGCAACAACCGGTCTGTTTCATGAAGTGCGAACCTTCGACTTATTCTCGATAAGGGTTAAGGCATCCTTATGAGTCTTAGTCAAAAGATTGCCACTAGTGGTTGCATTCAATGAATCTTGATCGATTGATGTTAAGGAATTATAAAAAGTATCAATTTGGTGTAATTTCGTGAAACCGTGATGTGCGCATGCATGAAGGAGATCTTTGAATCGCTCCCATGCCTCATAGAATGATTCATCAAATCGTTGCTAAAAATTTGTAATCTCATTTCGGAGATTTGTGGTTTTTGAAGGAAGAAAAAATTGGTTAATGAATTTGGAAACAAGATCTTCCCAAGTCGCTATAGAGCGAGACGGTTCTTTTCGAGCCAAATCCAGGCTGCCCCTCGATGGAAAACGGGAAAAGCATAAGCTTAATTGATGAATTAGCCACATCTTTATACTTAATCTTCGAAGTAATCTTGTTGAACCAACGAATATGAGCATGAGGATCTTCCTTCTCAAAACCGCAAAATTAAGTAAACCATGTTTAAGCTCAAAATTCTCCGCTAGAATAGCGGGAATAATGATCGCATCTTCGTAACCCTCGGTGGGTGCTTGGAGCAATTCCGCCATAGTACGTTTATCGGCCACCGTAACTACAGGTTTTTCAACAATAGTCGGATCGACTTGTTGGGAATGTTTTTTATTACGACGTCTTCTGGGAGTTGTTGACGGTTCGACAACTGGACCTGACGAACGAGTGCGCATGCACTAAAAACAAATATGCACTAAAAACAAATCTTTTATTAAAAATGAAACACAAAATTATTTTTGGTAACCGGAAGTCAAAGGTGCATGGTAGCTCTCTAGAAAAACGCATAAAGAAGCGGAGGAGCGGGTAAGCGTGAAGCGTTTTAAAAACCTTATCCTTTCAGGTCGAAGTTCGTTAGATCGACCCTCCTTATACCTCTCTTATAGTTTGTAATCCTAAAGGTGAGCCGATTTAACAATTGACAACTCGATTTTTTTTGTTGTTTTTTTTATTTTTTTTTTGGATTTTTGATTACTTTATAATATTTTTGTATTTTTTTTAATATATGAAAATATTCACAAAAACAAGAATAACTTCCGAGGAAGGATCATTAAAAAACAATCTTCAAACGATAACTTGAAATTCGTAACACAGCCTCCCCGGCAACGGCGCCAAAAATTGATCGAGTCAATAGTATGTATATATATATATATATATATATATATATATATATATATATATATATATATATATATATATATATATATAATATGTGAAAAGGAAAATCACTTTTAACCAAAGCGATAAAACAACTCACAAATAAAATATAATTCCGGAAATATCGATTTCGAAAGCAAACCTTTCTAGTCGTTTCACGGGTCGTTTATGTTCCAACGAAGCGTGAATTGAACTTCGTGTTGAGATTTGTGATCGGGATTTTGAATAGATTAAGATTTTGGTTTTGGATTCTAATTTCTACAATGATAATGCAAAAATAACGCAAAAGAAAGCAACAAATAAAGCGATTACGAATTAAGCACGGAAACGTAAACGGGATTATAAAAAACGCACCCTAAAAACCTAAAACTTCAAATTTTAACCCTAGAAAAGCAAATTTAATTTTTAAAAGACCTAAATGATTAATAAAAAAATTAGAAAAAAGAGTAATATTTTTTTGACTTTTATTTAATTTATTATGAATTAAAAACAATTTTAATCTAAAAATAATATTAAAAATACTAAACAATTTTATAAAAATCTGAAAAATTCAAGGAAAATACTTTTATGTATTCTTAACTTAAGAAAAATAAAACTGACTAAACAGCTTATCCCAATAAGCTGGAAATAAGCTTATATAAGCTGTAAGCTTAAAAGACCAACACCCCTTATAAATTAAACAATGCAAAGTATAAACATAAAGTCCCAAGGGCGCTAGTGATAGAGGGTGTTGTATTTAAATCGTTGGGTGGTTAAGGTTGAGGTCCCGGTTCGATCCTGGGACTTCCATATACTGCCTAGTGTTTTTCTTTTCTTTTCAACACTTAACTAATAAGCCTAAATAAGCATTATTTGTGAAAACATTTTTTATGAAAACCATTAATAAGCTGGAGATAAGCTAATTTATCCTACAGATTACCAAAAAAAACTAAGTTTATATGAAGAAAAACTTAAGACAGTTTTAGGCTAAACTTAACAAACCAAAACGCATTTTTAATAAGCTGAAATTCCTAAACATCTAGAATGATAACAAATAGGCTTAAAACACTCAGAAATAAGCAAAATAACTTAGATTAAAAGCTAGAATTAAGCTAATAAAACAAAACAGATTATACTATATCTTTGGTTTTTATGGATTTTAGGTCACAAATAGGATTTTGCAACCCTAAAATAAACCACTCAAATGATGGTATAAGCCAGTAAAAAGCTAAAACAGATGGACAATACCCTCCAATAAGCACATAGAAACAGAAAACAAGGAATTTGAACAAGTAAAAAGCTAGAAAAATGAAAATCAAAATAGACTGTTACACTATTTTTGGTTTTCCTCAAGTTTTTATGAGAAGCTACTTTCAGGCCTAGAAATAAGCTAGCAAATGAAAGCTAAATCCCAAAATAAGCTCAAACAGATTGAGCTTGCCCTATAAGCTGCTTATGCAAGAAGTTTAAGAATCTAATTCGAACTACTACAAAAAAAGGCCATAGAAACTGGTCAAAATAGCCAATAAAGAGTGGTTTTGGAACCACTCTCCGAGGGGGGGTATCTCTATGATCGAAACATATAAAAACCGATTATGCCACCAGTCTCTATAAGAAGAATCGACACCGTTTCTCTCCTTAAGAAATGGTCTTCTTAACAATTTGTCTCCATACTGGTTCTCCTGAAACATGTCTTTATAACAACATCCAACCAGTCTTTATATAGATTAAAAAGATATGTTCTTATCTCAAAACCTGTCTTTTTTAATCCTTTTTTAAATTATTATTTTTTTGGAATTCTTTAATAAATTCCAAAATTTACAAATTTAACCCACCAAAATAAAGAAATATAAATACAGCAAATATATATAAACTGAGTTAGATGGATCAAAAATGTCAAAATTAACAAATTAAAGTAAATAAAGACAACTTTCATTTCAGCTTAACATAAAGCAAATACAAAATTCAAATCAAACTAAATCACTAAAATTCAACAAATAACTATAAAGAAAAACACTAGAATTCAACTTAATTATCTAGGTCTAATCTAACAAAAATTTAAACCATGCGCCAATGATCGCGTTCAACTCTTTGTTCTCCAACGGTTGCTCATTACTCCACGGTACCTACAAGTAATATTATAACCAAGAAAAACAATCAGTAATTGTATATGCAGTTATTTATTTTTGTTGAAATTGGGTTAGCACTATTTCTAATCTAAAGCTAAAGAACAACTAGAAACAAACCTGATAAGCATACTAAAGCGAATCTAGAAGAAACTGGATTCCCATTATAATAATTACTTTGTCACTAGCTTTATAAATCAGGGATAAAATATGTAAATTAGAATTTGAAAAAGAAAACCCATAAAGCCATGAGATGACATGAGGTCATCTTCTTTATTTCTAATTTTCATTCGAATACTAATCGCAAGTTCTATAGTTTCATGCTCAGTAAGAAATGATTCTTTATTAGTGGTTTATATTTTCATATGGTGTTCCATCTGGTCTAACGTACTATTAGTACAAGACACTGTTTGTTTTAAGCCCCACAACTAAAAGTTTTAGAACAAAGACCCTTTTTTCATCTTTCCAAATAAGCCCCATTTCGCTAAATCATGTAACCATGAACATGTTGTTTCTTACCCATATTTGCATATATGTTTTTATGGTCGAACATAAGGACAACAATAATTATTATGAATAGCATACGGTATCAAAATTATAGCTTAAAGTTTACCTCTAAGTGACACGAGTTCCGAATGAGAATGAAATCGAACTCGAGTACGAACACTGACCACAAAACAAATTAAAGGCTATGATTAAGAGAGTATGGTTGAAATCCTAACGCAAACACAAACTCAAAACACCCACGAACGATAACCGCAACTCATCCAGAAGGCATAGATCGTATGACTCCAAAATAATTTAGATCAACTTTGTTGTGAGATTTAGAATATGCGAGGTTTTTGTGTGATGAGTGAAAGTAGAGAAGACATTGTATATATTGACGTGGGTAACTTTTCAAAATCATCGGCCTTGAATAGGAAGAAACGTTTTGTTTAAGGAAGGATTTAAATGAGTATTATATTTGATGAAGTTATAAAAGTTAGTCAAATCACACTTATTTCTTGTATGATATTCGTTTTCGATATGATAAATATATTCTTGCATACACGATTGTGTGTAATAAAAACAACAATAATTGTATTATATCTATTAATTGAAATAACAATATGTAATTTTAAATTGGGTGACTTAGCATTGTTTCGAACGAGTATAAAACCAGCTTGTGCTAATTATGCATTTTTGGTTTTTCTTATTATTTAAAAAAAATGGTAGAAAAATATAAGGTTATTGACCATAAACAATAGACAAATGAATTGTAACAACCACAATTGATACTGATGTTTGTGACACAGTTGATTTACTTCTATTTTCAAAATATACCATAATGATTTTTTTATTTCTTTTATTTGACATTATTAGCATATAAATAATCATTCATTGTTAAAATCCTTTACGTAATATTTAACCTATAATATTATTATTTTTATTATTAGGGGCTTAAATCACCAATGTATAATACTCGGTAGGTATTTGCGTAGACTATCTCTATATATGTATTAGCCGTCATTCTATCAAATGTATAAGTATAAAAATTCAACACTCTACTAATTCCGACTTAGTATATACTATTTAGTCCTTATGATTTTAATCATATGTCATGTTTGCTTTTAATTGTTTTCTTTTTTTTAAGTTAAGAATATTTTAGCACACCGAATTATTAACATAAAACAAGACCGGTTGCTTTATACTAAAATGGTGTCTGTCACATAAACAATAGAGACATGTTGTTACCTACACACCAGTGTTTTTAATTGTGTAAAAAAAACTAGTTGTTTTATAAAAAATGGTGTCCATAACATGAACACATAGAGACATGTTGTTACATACACACCAGTGTCTTTAATTGTGTAAAAAGAGTGGTTTGCACCCCAAAAACCAATTTTTATACAATTTCTAATATGAAAACTGGTTTTTTCAAGAAAATCTAATTTCATTTATTCCCTTCCCACTATTTTTTGTCATAGGGATAGGGTTTTACATAATCGATCTTTTTTTTTGGGGGGGGTGTTTTTAGCCTTTTTTGTAGTAGTGTCGAGCTTATGCTAATGTAAATAGGCTTACGAAAAAGGGCTTTTGATAAAAGAAATGACTTATGCCTTTGACAGTTTTGAACCAAGGACACAAACCACAAATTGCAGACCTATTTGTACACTTTATCCAAGACTTTTTAAGACTTAAATAAGCATAAAGTACCACTAAAACTTAGCTTATGCAGATCCAACAAATAAGCTAATGAAAACAGTTTGAAAACTACAAATTTAACCCACAAAGAGCTTAAACCTCAAAATTAGGTTTTAAAATTTGAAAACATTTTTTAAAAACAGATTATAATGCTTCTAAATTAATGACCAAAGTGAGAAAATAGGTTAAAACTGATTCAAGCAGCACTAACATGGGTTAGTGTTGCTTGTGCCAAACACCCCTTTAAAATTTAGATTTACCATTTTAAACTTGATTAAGACTTTTTAAGCTAAAATTCTTGAAAACAGATGATTAACTAAGTATGTCAAGACTTAATAAGCAAATTCAAACCTATGATAAGCACTTAATCATAAGCTACCCCAATAAGCAGTTTTAAGGCTTTTTAGGACAGATTTAATGAAAAACAAGAACAAGGAAATCTAAGCCATAACAAAGCTCAAGTAAGCAATAAGCAACATAAATGAGCATCTATAGGTAATAATAAGTAGAAAATAAACACTTCAATAAGCTGAACAGTAATAAGCTAAAAACTGAAAATGGAAACTTACTTTTTATTGAATAACTTGGAGAGTACAGTGCTTTGAAAGAGAAATTGCTTAAGACATGAGCTTAAAACAGAGAATTAAACATAAAACCGTAAAGTAAAATTGCTGGAAGTAAAAGTTGTTCTTGAAGCTTGAAATCCTCCCCTATTTATAGGGGAGTCTTGTGTATTATGTGAGGTAACCCGCCAATCATCTTCAAAACCTTCTAAAATTACTTTAGGTAAGAAACCATCACAGCCAATCATCATTAAACCGTATCATAAATGCTTTTGACTTTCCCAAAATTCTTGCCGCGTTTTCTTGTCCAAAGAGGGCTCTTGAGAGTGCCAGCATGGCACTAAGTGTGTCAGGACGCGCAGGAGTCTGTTGGAGACGAGTCGCATCATGGGAGAATGGTTCTTGCCCTGTTTTGGACCTTCCCGCCCTTTTCGGGATTTATTTATTATAATTCAAAATCTGTGGTTAAAGGAGTAACGATCGTTAAGGTTTGTTAGGTATAAGGACTAATGGTGTTAGTCCCTACGGACTAACGGTGTAATTAGACAGGGACTTCTGGTGTAATTGGTTTTAACAGGGTTATGGGTTAAGGATTGGGCTTTTGGGCCGTTTGGCCCTTTTTTGTTTATTTTGGATTTTTGGGTTTTTTTAATGATAAATGGCTAATTTTAAAGGCTTAACGGGCTGACTTGGCCCATTAACTTGGTTGGGTTGGCCCACGAAGATGCGTACGCCTTTGGCTTCGGTTTTCCACACTCTTTTCAATCCCGTGCTCGGTTTTGTCTGGTTTTTGCCTTGTTTTTGTCATTTTATGAATATCCGTTACCTGCATAGTAAATACCACAAAATAAGCATATTTTTGGTATTTTGTGTTCATTTTTAGTTATTTAAGCTCGTTTTAATGAGATAAAGGTATGTGTATTTAAGCACATACCAATTACCAAATAACAAATACGCACTTATAAAGTCTAGAGTCAACGAGATCCATCAAAAATCTCACTAGGACACAAATTCCAATATACAAAATTTCGTAGATCATTATACAACATTTAGTATCAAAGAGTCCTACGCATTATCCTTGTGATAATTGCCAGAACATCATAGTGATACTCTTTAGTATTCACAGTGACGATGGAAATCCTTCCAGAGTGAACATCAAACAGTTTTGTGGTAGGTGACTTGCGAGATTCTAAATGAATCAAGCTTGTGTCAACTAGATGTCAATTTTGGTCTAGTATATGAATTGAGGACTCAATCAGAAAGATAGTAACTGTCTGATTCACTCTTACCGTGTTGTCTGCTTTGAGACGCTTCAGTAACAAGAACGGCTAGTGCAGCTGCGAAACTCTGTCAAGGAGATTCTTTTGAATTTACCTGATCACAGGCAGTATTTATACCGATTAACGGGGAACCGTAGTTATTATAACCGAATTCGATGAAGTGACAAAGACACTTTCATCCATGTATGTTTATCACTAACCTATACTTACAGGTTTTTCTGACGGTAGCAACTTATAGTCCATGTCGAGTCAAGATTCAAGACCTCATGCTCAATCGACAAGTATATATACATGATGAAAGCTCAAACTATCAAAGTCTTCCGCAATCTCTGATGTACAAGCACTTCCTCAAAAGAACATTTTTTACAAGATTGTTAGACAATAATAAAAATATATCTTACAAGTGGATCAAGTACTACTCCTACCATGATGTGGTACAAGTAATCATGTCAAAGAAATGTTGAGAGAGATTGTTAGCAAGCTTTCAAGAACTTGAGCATGAGGGTGGAGATACAAGATCACAAGGCGGCATAAAAGTTCAAGGATAAAGATTCAGAGATCTCAATAGTCAAGACAAATCAAGGCCAAAGACCACGATATCAGTATTTTGTCAAAGAATATAAAGTTAAAGATCAAGATCCAAGATCACAAGCATGCAAAAGGAACTTCAAAAGAATTCCGAAGTCTATAAGGTTCTGAGACTCAAGACGTCACATTAAGTAAAGCCATATGTGCAATGACTACCCCTTAGGGGGAGATTGTTAGACTTAGTTTTTATTAAAGTGATGATCATTAATATTCCCGAACCTTGTAATCGTTTAGTCTATGTTTTCGAGAATTCATTTAAGCTAATTGGGCCTAGGTGTCGGGCTTAAAGCTCATTTGTATTATGTTCGGCCTAACATAAAGCCCAAACAAAACACGTTAGGGTTTTATCTCTTGTAACTATATAAAGCCCTCTCAAAGTGTGGAGAGGGTGTTGCTTCTTATTTTCTCATAGTGCAAGTAATCATTTTTTCTCTTTTTTTTCTCTCTCTAAGTTTTTTTCTCTTATTTTTATGTTTTGTGGTGATGAAATGATATGTTAACAATATTGTTTCATTGAGAATTAGAAGGAGAAGGGTTAGTGGGAGGTTTTGATGACTTCTTACCGCCTTTTAGCACAAGATTCTGGTTGTTAATTCCATTCATGGAATCAATGAGTTTAACGGAGGCAAACCTCTTCTTTCTGGTAACAAAGGGGGTAGAGAGGTGGATCATTTTTTGCTATGGAATGGTTTGGGATTGGGCTTATCTATGTCAGATTTACAATTTGGTTTGATAGGAGGAGGGTTAATGGGTCAAGGCCCAAAATGAGATGAAGTGTTGGGGTGGGCTTTAGGTTTACTCATGTTTCTATGTTTCTCGGTACCACATGGTGAGGTTTGGTGGGATACGGTTGTTTGTATCATAGGAGTGTCAGAGACAATAACACAACCTGAAGGAATTGTAGATAGGGTGCTTTTGTCGTTGACTTCCTGTATGTCATTGGTAGATAACCCATCTCCACAAGGGGAATTGTCTGCATGAGCATGTGTGTTTGCATGCCCAAAATTATCACCAACAAGGAAATTTTTTGGAAACCCTTCCTCTTTGTCACTATCTTCATCAGCCCCGATAAACTTCCCAGAATATTCATCTCTAACGTCACTATCATCATATCCATTCGCCGGAGAATCCTCTGATGACTCAGAATTGGTGTCTTCTTCATCTGATGACGAGGCCAGAGTATAGACATTGAATATGGTATCGGTGTCCCCTTTAAATTCTGCGACCCATACCGATATCATTTCCTTGTTAAAAGGAATCTTCAGGGTATCATTAATAAGGTCCATCTTATCTAAGAAGACACACACCTTACCGAATGTTAGATTAAATTGTCTCGTACAACACTCCTCCAGAATAAGGATGTCACCATAATGCCTTGCAATTGATGAGAAAGAGTCTTCCCACCAAAGTTGAGATGGCTGCCAGGATATTCTTAGCCAAACTAGCCGATTTGAAGGTCTAGTTGTGGGGTTCCAACAAGACATAAATTTAAAATGGGATGAAAGATCTTTGTTTCCAAGTGCATTTTCCAAGGCTATTGAATCCCCAAGCTTTATGAGTATGAACATGCCACCAACATATTTGATGGAAAATTCTTTAAATCCTTTATCAAGAAGAAGGTTATGGGTAGCAGAGGCATCATTGATGGATTTAAGATCTGCAAAAAAAAGAAGCTGGAGAGGTGATTAGGTTTAAGTGGGAGTTTTAGTTGGATGTTAGTGGTCGTTAAGTGGTTTGGGGTTTATCAAATTTTCGTTGGTGGTGGGCAACATTACATTTGAGCTTTTGAGTCCCGATGCAAATCGAGCCGAGTTTCCTTTCCATACCTTGAATATCGAACACACCGCTGAATCTGCAAAAACCAAATCTCTTTCCTTGAATATTTCTTTTCCCATGAATGTAGACGTTAAGTGCTTGCCCGTATCTCGTGAAGACTTCGAGCATGGTCATGCTATCCCAATTTGAGGGGAAGTTGGTGAAGTAGAAGGTGATAATGGGAGCAGATGCATTAAGTGACTAAGGTGGTGGGCGTTCAAGCCCTCTATGTCCAATTTGGTTACTCCTAAGGTGTTTGTTATGTTTTCCGATGACCCAAGTCCAACCATTGTCATCCTTTGATTCTCTCTCCATTGACATATATGTTATATATTGAGCCAACCATTTAGCGTTGTCAATCACTACAAGAAAAACAGCTTTTAGCGACGAAACTTTTTTGGGACTACGGAAAATAGTCCCAACAAGTCCACTAGATGACAAAAACACAACTTTTGTGGCCCAATCTTTGACCAGTATTTATAGGGACTACATATGAGATATTTAGGGACAACATGTAATCCCTAAACGTTTGCTACATGACAAAATAAAATTCTCATAATTTTTTGAGTTTGACTATCACTTATCGGGACTACACGTTGTCCCTAAAAGTTTTATGACGAAAACAAAATAGTCAAGTCAAAAAAAAAATTAGTCCCGATGGAGGGAATTTTGGCGCCTAAAGTTTTGTGGGACCACATGTAGTCCCTATAAGTTTAGAGACTAAAAAAATAATGAAAACTCAAAAAAAAATTAGGTGTCAAAGTTTAGGGGACTACATTTAGGGGCTGTTTCTTTTTTTTATCTGTTTGCATGTGGTGTCTTTTTACATAAAACCTTCTTTTTGGAATTGGTCATATGTGAAGAAATGTTGTTTCTTTTTTTTCCTGAACAACATATACTAGTATAGTAAATGGCAATATTACCCTTTGATCTAAAAGCCCCATTTTAAAGTTCAACCTATTTGCAGATCTAATTGAACCATAGAAAAATACGCCATGAATTCCATCATTTTACAAAAATCAACAGACAACAAAAATCTGAGTGTACCATGAATCCCTTCTTGATTTCCTTAATCGATACCCCAAACCTCCTTAAAAAAAACTACAAGCCTGAAGCCATCTTCTTCATATACCCATGTTTCCACCATTGATGACTCTTGAAGCTCTAATTCATTATCTAAAGGACGCAAAAAATAAAATCTTGAGGGTATAAAAGCCGGAGTGATAAAATGACCGTCGATTGGAACTTGGAACTTGGCATGTCGACAACGAGAAGGGTGTTGGTTGGAAGAACGTCGGTGGGTAGGAGTGTGCCAGAAGGTGTGATGGATGATTAAAGGGTTTAGGTTTATTGAAATGGATGAGAAAAGGGATGGGGATGAGGGCTTTAATGGTATTTTATACCTTTGTTATATCCTGGATGGGGATGAGGTGGGTTTATTCTAATTGATTTGCACACTTAAAAGTATTGTGTCTTGACATATATACATTTACATCAATTCTACTCTTTGCTCCATCCTACAAGGTTATAAATGTCAAAAAGATAATACTTTTGTGTGTTGCAAAAATTACCTTCCTTATATAATTAGGTTAGAGTTAACAGGGATCTGTTGAAAATATGTTTATCTATATGCATGGGCCTTGAAAAGACCTAGTAAACACTTTATTCATGTTACTTTTGGTAGCACATGCACTTTCTATTTGGAGGGTGATGTGGAAACCTGATCTACTGATAATATTATAACCACTTCCAAAGTTGAAGTTGAAGAGGCGGTACTGTGGTAGTTATTTAAGTTTTTATTTATTTACTTTTAGTTGCAATTGTATACATACTTATTTTGCAGTGTTTTAAATTATTTGGATCCTATAAGAATGTTTAGTCTTGTGAATTGAATTATGCAGACATGCAGCATATATTATTCATGTTCATGCAAGTGCTTGTATTAGGGTTAGTGTGTAATCAGAGTAAATTTTTATAAGTTTCTCTAAGGCAGTTTACATTTTATAACGATTAGTTGATAGGATCAACATCTTTTTTGAAGGGATTGATATTCTTGCCTTTGCTTTGTGAGTTGATATTATTTTTAGTAGTGGTTTAACTTTTTTTATTTTTTTTTATTTTTTTATTGTTATAAGTTTTATTGTAAATATTATCCAAAGTGCATGGAATAAAAATAGAATAAGAACAAACAAAGTGGTGTCAGTGGTGGCATGGGATGTCTGTTAACCATCCTGAAAAAGAAGAGACGAAAGTGTCAATACAGTTAATGATTGCCAAGTAAAAATTTACATCATATACAATTCGAACTCCCATTTATATACCACTTGTAACCTTGCCCCTCTTTTATTCTCTCAGCTTCTATCTGTTGACAATAGGGTGGTCGGGGCAAGCTTAAAAAGTGGTAAAATCAATACGTTTTTCTTATGAGTTCTGTACAGTGAAATTCTTATCGAAAGAACATGTAGCTTGAAACCAGATAGGATAATACAAATTACAAATTATTACGACTATTTGTTTTGTAAGTATTGTCACACCAACTTATTACGCCTACTATAAGATGATCGCACAAAGATGATTTTAAGAGATTGTTTGGGATTGCTTATTGTTTTTGCTTTTTATGCTTACTAGTTTTTCTTAAGTTGAAAAACAGTTTTCCTATCCAAACACTTGCTTCTTGTTTATCTGATTTTTCTAAGCTAGAAAAACAGCTTTTCATATGCAAATAAGTAGTTGTTTATTTCGTATTGTTTATTTGAAATTTGGTTTATTTGACTTTTTACTATCATATTTAACCTTTTTCTTTTGAACCGCAGATTTTTATTAAAACACTAGCAAGAAGCTAGAAAAGATTACAAGATAACAAAATTATAAATAAATGTAATTGGAAATTTCTATCAAAATAATTATGTTTAAAAAAAATTTGGATAATTTTACAGAAAAAATAATAATAATAATAATTTAATAATCAAAACACTAGCTTTAAAAGCACTTATTTATAAGCAGCTTATAAGTACTTATTTTAAAATAAGTAATCCCACTCATCATCCTCTAATTAAGCCTCAGACCTCTCATTGGCGGGTGAAAAATACTAAAGTGGGTAGGCAAATCAAAAACCCCTTGATCTTGTTAGTTAAATCGGTTTAGTAGCTAGTTTATGTGAAAGCTAACACACATATATGAATTATGTGTGTTAGAATACACGTTTGAGTTTTAACTCAAATTGATCAATTTTTAAGAAATCGACACATCTGGTATGTATTCATATCAACTGATTGGACAAAGGTGATGTTATATAACTAGCAAAGTTTAGTATGTAGAAAATTATTAAGACGCCGTACATATATGGGTTATTTATGAGTCACCGTATGTCCGTATGTTAACGGTAAGATGATTTGGTTTGTGTATGATTGCTCAAAAGCACAAAGTCACAATTAACTTGCGGAAAAACTGTTAAATTTGTTGGATATAATGGAAGCCAAGGTATATAACAGGACAACCAGGGAATGAAGTTTTCGCCATTGCTAAACATTAACACTAATTAGCACTAATTCAGTATATACAACCCAGAATAGAAGTGTCATCCGAAAGTTCTTCAATCATATTTATTGCATCGTTGTGACTTGTTCTCAAACGACTTTCTAAATAGCTATGCTAGATCAAGCTTCAGAAATGAAAACCGATAAATTTTGAATGACTTTTATTACATTAAACACTAATTCAGTAAATACATATTTTATATAAAATTAATGATATTAATTGCAAGATTTTGACACAACACACGATCTGAACACACACTGCTATATAACATCTTTTGCACGTGTGAATGCTATTTATTAGGGTTTCGAGAAATGATCATTAGGAAAATAAATAAAGAAAATGTTGTAATAACATGTTTGCTCAATTGATCAATTCAGAAAAATGATACCAGTGCAAGTGCTCCCTGAGATATGGATCACTAGGACCAGGAGTATCCGGGTCTGTCATTATCTGAAATCATCAAATAATTTGACACAAAATCAGATTCCAATATTTTATCGATTTAAAAGCTTATTAATTACTACTAGTAATATCTAGTGTTTGATGTTTTCGTTCAGCTTTAACGTTTTCTATCTATGAACTATCCAAGAGAAATATTGTATAATGTTTCAATTTCATCCATTCTAGCCACTAGCAAGGGGCGTTGTTTATGCAATTCAAGGCATCTTACTTGTAATTTTTTATGCCAAATAATCACTGAAAAAGTGAAAATCATATAATCTTTCATATTAGCTATAGCTATAGCTAGTTACAACTTACAACTCTTGAACTTTAAAAAAAAAAGACAAAATGGTTAGTTTGTAACATAGTATCAATACTATAATAAAAAATTAAAAGTTTGAAGCATCAAAAGTTATGAAAGTTAAGTTGAAAAGTAGTGTACCAGTGTAAAGAAGGATCTCAAATCACCACCATGAACATCAACCCGAGGTTTACTAGTGACAGAAGAAGGGAGCCTCTCATGCCCATTGTACACTTGGTTTGATGAGTCTTTATACATTACACACATATTCACACTAGGCACAAAAGGGTCGACTACATCTCCGACTACCCTCCCTATCCACCAGGGTTGATCTGAGTTATTCTTGACTTAGTGCCCCCCTTTAAACAACCAACCCGTGAAAACTGAAAAAATCGCTTGAGAAAGGTTTTAACTATTGGCAAAAAGATTGCAATTTGCAACAAAATAATGCTTCTGGGTCACTTGAGTTGTTTGAAGAAGAAATCTGCCATGGTCATGTGTATTTGTAGGGTTGAGAAGCACTTTTTTTGCTACCTCAACATTAATCTTTGTACTTATTTTACATTGTCTTAGAATCAGGGGTATGGATTTGACTGATGTTCCCTTAAAATAATCTAGAAATACCTTGAAAAGAACAGTAATGTTTCCATAGCGAATCTTACCAATATATAACATGTCGGGTGTTTTTTGGAGTAATAAATTTACCGGGGGAACCCTTACCCAAAAATAACATGTCGGATTTTAACTCAAAATTGCCATTCAAAAAATAAAAAATAAAACTGCCGCGTATCTATGTTTGTAACATCTGTTAGGATCAATAATATCATGCCTAACACATTCTTGACGTGGTTATAGATGAGCTTTAAAGTTGTGTGTATCCGTTGTAATTTATATGTTACGTACTTCTCAAGGAACTCAAACTATTCATATCCAATGTTAAAACCGGGGTGTGTTTCGGGACACCAATGGATTTTTGGAGCATATTTTTAATTTTCGTTTAAAAACTCGAGTTTTCGTAAAGACACTTGATCCAAAGAAATTGTGTTTCTAGTCTTGTTTAGTTTTCCTTGAATGCATTTGCTCAATTTATGTCCTGATTCCCTTTTTATATCATATGACATTCAAGCAAGTAGGACTAGTTGGTCGTGCCGACGCCTAAGTTTATCAAACATGAAAACTCTACAACTCTATTGACCACTTTTTTTTATTTTAATCATCAAAACATTTGAAAGGAATAAACCAAACTAGGCTCATAATAGTTTCAGAGTATAAAGCAATTTCACTAATATATTTGTGAGGTACGGGGTCATTTCATTGAAGCAGAAGAGATTCTAATGAGTTTCTACAAATAGAAATCTGCATACTCTTTCTATAAATGTAGGCAAATCTATTCTTTTTGACAATTATTTCAAAAATGCTTTTGTCAAAGTATTTGATTCATCCTTCATTTAAAAACATATCATTAAACATTAGGAGGTGAGATCATGCAAGAATAATATCATCTTAAAGAATAAGGAAACACATCATAGCCATCTATTTTTCATCAAATAGAAAAAACTCACTTTCAACCTTTTTTTTAAAAAACAACATATCTTGTAAACGGTAAATCGTCAAAATACGGAAAATACAACATCACGACGAGAATATTTTTATCTTTCAATAGACGGGCACTTTGATATATTTTCGACGATTTTATAAAATTGAAATCTCCGCCCAGAAAAATCACACGTGATTTGTAAAATCACTTATGATTTTTTATTTTTTTTATATTTATTTTTGGGTTTTTTAACAGCATAAACACATAAATTTTATTATTATTTATCAGTATTTACATAGTATTGTAAGACAAACAAGAAACAAGCTGCGTCGCTAGTACTTTTTAATTGCAAAGCTAATTCTTTTCGAAACCACATTTGTGGATCTAGGTGTCATAACACCGTTGTTCATAACTCGTTGGACTATGTTGAGTAGCTCTACCGCCTCAGGTTCAAGAAAATAAAAGTATCAAACGCGTAATTTAAAAAAATTCATGTGTGATCTCATAAATCACGTGTGATTTTACAAAATCACATGTGATTTCACAAAATCAATGTGGTTTTTAAGGTAATGACGAGAATATTTTTATCTTTCAATAGACGGTAATTTTCATTTACTTTTGACGACTTTTTAGTGTTAAAATTTATGTCAAGAAAAATTAAACTTGATTTGTAAAATCACTTGTGATTTGTTGTTTTAAAAATTACGTGTCATATCATAAATCACATGTGATTTCACAAATTCACATATGATTTTTAAAGTAAAAAAATCACATGTGCTTTCATAAATCCATAAATCGCATGTGAATTTACAAATTCACGTGTGATTTTTAAAGTAATAAATCACATATGATTTTTCGAATCACGTGTGATTTTTGTGTGCAGAAACTTTTAAATGTTCGTCGAAAGTATATATAGAAGCGCCTATCTATGTAAAGATTATTTAATTTGCGTAATGATTAACGGTTTGCGAGATATTTAATTTTAAAAATATGATGAAAGTGAGTTTTTTTAATTTAATTAAAATAATAATTAATTTAATTCATTAGATTGAAATACGATGGATGGTTGAGATTAAGTGATTTAATTTTTTGAATAGATAATGTTTTATAAGTAATTTGTCTCGAAACATTAGATGTTAGTTGATTACACATTTCACAACAATTTGATTCCTATATATGGAATCGTTATACTAAAAGAAAGTATTGCTTCTTTTTTTTATATAAATACATTATCTTTTAGAGCATTTTAGCAAAAGTACAATGTTCATTTTTTCATTAACTTTTTTAGGTTTTTTATATTTACCTTTTTGATTGAGTAGTTTTCTCAATTAGAACCATAATTTATCTTTGTGAAACTCCTTTCCACCGATAAATCGTAAGTACTTGTTGAAAACTAGAATGGAGGAGGGTTGAATAGTTTTTTTTTACTTTTCAAAATTTTATTATGGTCTTATGTGAAGTTTGCATAATATTGATGTTTGATGAATGGGAAATAAAGCAAGTAAAAGTAAGAGTTAGAAAGATTTAACCAAGACACAAGTATTTATAGTGGTTCGGCTACAAGGACACATTTCTTGCCCTACTCCACTCTCCGAGTCATCTACTCGAGAGTTCATAAACACTAGTCACCAATCTCCTTTAACCGACGGAGAAGCCTCACAACGTTGTTTACACCTTTTAACGGTACAAAGCTAAATACCAGATTCTTCACACGGTAGAATCAACCTAACAATACCACACTTGATTTACAATGATGATGAATACAACTACGACTATTAAATAATGTACATGATTCAGGAATGTGAACTTGAAGATGCTATGGAGATGCGAAACAAGATTCTTGGAACTTGATCGTCTTAAAGGTGTGTTTGGCAATTTCTTCTTTGAAGAGTATTACCTACAAAATGCTAAATAAAACTATGCAAGAATAGAGAGAATGATCAGTAGATTAGAGGATTTCAAGTTGGAAATAGGTGAGTAAAACATGAGAAAGGCTTGGTATTTATAGCCAAAAATTCAATTGTCGGCCGGTTCTGCCGGTTCTGTTGCAGAACAGAACGGCCAATATACATCAACAGAACCGGCGAACAGTAACCAAATCCGAATTTTGATTTGCAAAATCTTGAAAAATCATGTGTAATCTTGTAAGATTTCCCTAAGATGTTAGGAATTAAAAGTCTTTACACTTAGTACTGCCAAGAGTAAAAGTTTGTACTGCTTAGATTATAACTACCAGTACTAACTGATTAGTACTGCTAGTATAAAAGTTAGTACTGCCAGTACTAACTTAATACTGCTGAAGAGAACTTAATACTGCTAAAGACTTAAGACTACTAAAAGAAGATAATGACTGCATGAAGATAAAGACGTGTGAAAAGATATGTATGGACTTATTCAAAGTGTATATCTTATATGTTAGAAAGATATGTATATGATAAGAATTATAGAAGATCTTGAGTATCTTCAAAGATTGGTAGTTATCTTGTAAAGGACTCCTTGGTGTATAAAAAGAGATCCTAGGTTATGGTTAATTAAATTTAATAGAGTTGCATGCACATAGCTTCAAGGTTGTAAACCCTAGTGTAGGTCTTTTGTTTTGAATCTATATAGCCTTTGTAAGACAATAGCTAACTTGAATAAATCCAAATCAACTATGTGAGAGACACTGACTATGAATACCAAGTGTTAATGCGGAATCTTAACACAAGTATTAAGAAGAACACAATACAATACTAACTTTGCTATTGATTTCTATTAAGCTTCAATGCTACTATTTGTTTTTTTAAAACTCTATGCCGTAGGGTTCCTTTTATACTCCAAAGAAACCCTAAAAGGCTATACAAAACGTGTAAAATGATAATGCATATCCTTTCCTAAGATATCTCCTAAGATATCTCTAAGATAACTATTATCACTATTCTGTTACATAAACAGACTTAACTAAACACAACCAGTATTAACTATAGTACTGCCACTCTACCAGTACTAACTATAGTACTGCCAGACTTAATATTAGTACTGCCAGAACTAACTAATACTACCAGACTTAACTGTTATACTACCAGTATTAAGTCTTTTACAATATATTTCCCAACAATCCTCCCCTAACTTGATCTTCACTTGTGAACTTCAAGTTTCTTCAAGTGTCTTCAATTTGAGCTTCCTGAGGATGTTGTAAACAAAACTCTTTGAATTATTCTTGAGCTGCAATTCTTCAAATCATCTCTTTTTTATCTTTGTAACAACTATTCTTCAAAACTTTTCAGCAACACTTAAACAACTACAATGACTATATGTACATCAAATCATATAGTTTTAGACTATTCTCATCACTTCTAGGTGTGTTAACTCCTGTGAGAGGTAAATCATTGAAACTTTAAATGGATTTGATGTCTCTTTACCAGTTAGCCATTAACTCTGGAGTAGCTAGTCCTTTGGCCACCAGAAAGGTGCATGTCCATGGTCGACTGAAAAACATTTCAACTCTCAGTACATGAAACATTGGTGAGTTGAATACCATATTGTTTTTGGCAAACCATTATAGCCATAAACGGAT
>BQNB010101795.1:0-24392 GCA_026074375.1 Tanacetum coccineum | reverse complement strand
TTTTACACAACTTTGTGTATATGTATTTTGTATACAAGTTTTATCAAAACAAAGTTAGTATGAAAAAATTAAGGGGGAGTAGAAAAATCAAAAAAACCTAAACCAAACCGAAAAAAACGGAACCAAAATAACCTACCAAACCTAAAAACGATGGTTCGGTTTTTTGTTTTTCAAAAGTCGAAAAGTTCGATTCCTTTTCTATTCATACATCTGAATGCAATTTATTTACATACTATCACAAAGCGATCTATTATATAAGCGTTGTTAACGGTTTCTTAAGACCCAGTGAATTAAAAACCCTTTTTTATGTTGTTAGATCATTTTACTCTTTTTCAAAGTGGTATATTCTCAAATTCATACCATAAAAAAATAAATATCTTTTATAGCGTTTTAATAATCTTGTATGTATCGTAAGTTAGCATTAATGTTTTTTTATTCACGGGGCTAACATGTAATTTATTTCCGTAATACCACAAATCGATCTCTTATAAAAATATTGTCACAGTTTTTTAAGGCCCCGTGAATTTCACGGGTCAATAAACTAGTATTGAATAGATAGTAGTTTCACTTTTCAGATTCTAGCATTAATTTTCAAGTTAATAAGTGTTAAATGTTAAATTTTTTAGCAAATTATTAAAAGCTAGTATGTGCCTAAATATTGATTTCTTTTCTAAGACTTCAAAGTTGAAATCTATTTTCTTGTATTTAGTTATGTACCCTTTTATTTGGTTTTTTATTAGATGTAACACAAAAGACCTCAAAGGAATATCGTTTGTGTCGAAAAACACTACAACCTTTTTTGTCCAAATTTGTTCCAATACTTCAATATCACTGTGAGTTTTTTGTTTTTTTGACTTGCTAAAAAATGTCATCATGTCTATTCTTATATTTTTGAATACGGTGTAGCTTAAAATACTAATAAATAATAATATTTCAGAACTACCAAAAATTAATTAAATTCCATATCCATAAAAATTATAAACTCCAAAACTTTTCTTAAAAGTTAAATTTTGTAAAATTTTAAAACTGCAATCTAAAAAAAGCCTCAATAGATGTTAATAGACAGTTGTAACGTGGAGAAAATTTTCACACAACAAACGTAACTCTAACTATGTGTTTAAAATTAGTCGTCAATGACTCGTAAATATCTGTCACAAACCCACAAACATCACTCTAACTTCAAAGCCACAAACACAACCAAGACCAAAAAAAGGCATACAAAAAATAACAAAAAAAGGCCTATAAAGTTATTGTAGATCTAGAGTGATCAAAGCCATAAATTTCACCAAAACCACTAAAATTAAACCCCAAATAAAACCACCTTAGTTCGAACCACTAAGCCATGAAACAATGAAACTATCAATCAATATTGGAAAGGATGTTAAGCATAATTGCAGAGACCGTAAATACAATAGCCACCAGGCATGCACTTGTTGCCGCACAACCCACAGTTCCTTTTGTCATAAGCCAAGTTCACACATTCCCCTCCACAACATGAGCTTGTAAACTTGCACTTGTTCTTGCATGCTCCACAGTTGTGTTTGTCTTGACTTAAGTCCATACACTTGTTGTTGCAACATGTGGAGTTCTTCCCTTCTAAGATGTAACAAATCTCATCATCTTTTTTGCAATGGTCTGCTGGTCTAGAGTTCTTGGTCTCAACTAGGAAACGATTTATCCTCTTTGGGAATTGTTTTATATTAAAGGATTCACTTCTTGCCACGTTGTGATCATCACTTATGGAGGCCATTGTAAGGGTCATGGTTATGGCAATGGTAATGACCACCTTAAAGAGTACTTTGATACTCTTCGACATTTTTTTGATGATGAAGAAGAGATTGACCGCGTTATATAAATTGGTCTAGAGAATATCAGTCAGTGTTGCCGGTTATTAACGTTTTGTTTGAAGAGTCTAGGGAATAATTGTGGCAGATGATTGATGAATAAAATTGATGAATAAAATTGTTCGGTTTTGAAGTTATATATATAAGGTTGAGGGAGGGGGAGTTGACCAACCAGATCAAAGGTATGTGGTGATCTTATTTACTATGCACTCTTCTAAAAAGCAAGTTTAAACACAGTGAATGTATCATGTATATGTGTTGTTTAGAACACACGCAAATGAGTCGCCGTTGACCCCTAAAGAAGGCTTAAACTATTGCTCTAAACATTCAATGGAAAAAGCAGCTTATATGAGCTGCTTCTAAAGAAACGATAAATCTCGCATTAAGGCTGTGTTTAATTAAAGAAAAAAGTTCCATTTTCTAGAAACTTTTTCCAAGAAATTTGAGAATATGCTCAAATTCAAAATTCAAAATCTCGCATTAAGGTTGCTTTTACTTCTAGAGAAATTTCCTCATTTTTCATTTTTGGTCATCGAAGGGTTCTTCATCTCTAGGAAAGAGTTAAGAATTTGGATAACCGGTTAGATGATGTTACATTTTTGATCTTCCAGTGAGAGAGAAAGCTAAACTGAACTTTTCAGATATTTAGTTAAAATTTGAGAAACGAGATTTTAATTATTTAAAAAAAATTTGTAACTAAGCCAGTTTTCTGTATAAATTTACTGGAAAAATGAAGTATTTCTCACGGTCTAAACACACCCTTAACCTTCGAACAAGAAGCTAGACAATGTACAAACAAACACCCAACTGGAATGAAATACTAAACAGAGGAAAACAATAAAGCTGTATGAAAACTTGTACGTGTAATGGGTCCTTAAATAGATATTGTGAGCCCCTTAAAATTAAATTTTGAGTGGATACACAGATCCCAATCAAGAAACAATTCAGGAATAAACATTATTTGTTTCATTTATAATCTTTGAACATGCCCACAACTAAAAGCTCTGCTTCGACAACAAGAGCGTCATGCAACAGAAATCCCCTTTTTTTGTCTTCAAGTTTACTTAATAGCATGAATTCTGGATAACCCCAACTTTCTTCTGAGCTGTGGAACCAATGATTACACCCTGCGCAAGGTGTCTGGAAATGTTAATTATCATAAAAGACTATTTTGGTGAGAGATATCAGATTTGAAGTGAACAGATAGATCGTATATTTATATATATGAATTTTACCTCCTTCTGCATCAGCACCGCCACATTGTTGTTTAACCCGAATCTTGTATTTTGCAAAAACTCTCCACCCATCTGTAAGCGATCCGGAATCATGCACTTGCAGAAAGATAGACAAATGAGTGCCTTTTGCTGGTTTGCATCCTTTAGGAAAGAGAGATAATTTCCTGGTGTCAATTAGCGATCATTCATTAAAAATAGAATATTCTGAATTTCTGACCACGATCCATTAGAAGAAAGTAGAAGTCTTATTACCACTTGACTTTTCCAACTTTGAAGTACTCTGATAACAGTTCACACTCAGTTATAGCTGAAAAGTTTTCGATTATCCAAGTGTGAGTACTCATAACTTTCGGAGGTTTTATCATAGATAAGCATTGATCTATTTCAGCGTATTGGGGAACAGCGAAAACCTCAGCTCCAAACACACAAGAGTCATGATATAGGCAACCATTATCAGCATCACAAAAAGAATCTAGTGATATCAGTTTACTAAAACCCCATTTGATTTGTTTCTCATTGAATCTTGTCCTCTTCCCGTCAACATCTATAAACACATTAACACATAAACAGGCATAAAGGGTTTGTATATTTGTGTATAACTATAAGAAAGCTTCATATATGGATAATGTTATGGAGAAATATTTACTTGAGGACATACACGTCACTTTTGCCCAATAAATATCTATATTTTTAAGTATAACATGGAATTGTATAGACATCCAATGGTTTCATAACGTTAAATACTTGTGTTCTTTAATTGCGTGAGTATTTCCTTACCCCCGACCTGTCCGAGAACCATTCTAAAATGTATCCCTTAACATAGAAGGCTCTTTTTGCAGTATGACCGCAAAAAGGAAATCTGCTTATTTGATTTTTTCCAAAAATTAAAAAGTAAGTTAATCTATGTGTTTGAGAGCTTTTTGTTAGAAAAAATGGCCCCAAATAAACATTAGCCTGTCTATTTTTCTTTATAATTGCTTACACAAGCAAGTCTGAATGAGCCAACTTAATCAGTGCTAAAGAACATTTTACCTTGAAAAATAATATAATTGTCGCGTAAATGATCGTAAACACAAAATTTACAATCAACACACACCTCCCACCCCTTAGAGAGACTTTGAGTATCACATATTGTCAAGTATATCGAAATGTTGCCGCCACCATTTTCCTCCTCATTTCCATATGGATACAGTTCAAGCTTCCTATATGTTGATATTAGGTGATTAGCTCATATATGTATATAGTGGGCGTAAAAAATACATAGTGTAAACAATAAGCTTAAAAATTTAAAGTTTGTTCTAGCAAGAGGACGATAATAGAATGCTGACCATTTGTAGCTACTAGCTTCAAAAACAGGAGATTCAAATTTCTTAGTTCCTTTTTGCGAAAGAAGAGAAAAAGACTCAATCTTCAACATGTAATGGGTTGGTTCATTTCTTCCACTTAATCTTGACATCCGAGCTGCCATATTTAAAATAAGCCTATTAATTAACTTCAATTCTTGTGGAATTAGGTATCAAGAATCTAACAAAAAGTAAATATTTCCATACCTTCGGAATGAAAGGAAGATGCTTGTGCATCTACAGCATCCATGCTATCATTCTTAATGACCTTTCTGAATATCCTAGTGATCAATTCGGCAAAAGCCCTTTCGACATTTCTACCGTCCTTGGCTGATGTTTCAATGAGACTGACCAATACTCTCTCTGCGAATGACTTTCCAGCTTCGGAATAACTAGTCACCGACTCTTTCACTAGATCGGTTTTATTCAAAACAAGCGTGACCTCAATTTCACCATTTGCAATCTTTAACTCTGTATACCACCTTTCAACATCTTCAAAGGTGGACCACCTTGTAACATCGTACACAATGAGTGCTCCCACCACATTTTGCATTTGAACGTCGGTACTAAAATCGCGGTACTTGTGATTACATGCAATATCCACAATCTGAACCTTAATGATCTTGCCATCGACATATACATCTCTAGCAACAAGGTTGTTTGTAGTCGTGGGATTATGGTCGGGCCTAAACTCCCCCCTCGTGAACCTTGAGAGTAAGCTTGATTTTCCTACACACGAATCCCCGATCAATAATAACTTGTATAGATGATCATCTCCATCTTCGAAGCTGCAACCAGCCATGCCAACGTACAAATACAGTTAAAAGAACTAAATTATTTAACTTTCTATTTAACTTCTAATGTTCGCACTAAACTCTTTCTTAAATATCAGTCTGATTCTGGAATTTGAAAAAACTGTGAATATAAATGGTCATTTGATAGGATAAGAATTTAATACAGAATTAGAATGCATTAAAATGACTAAAATGAAACTGTATTGACTCGACTACAGAATTCAAACCGTCAGGTATAATATCATTCACCATTAAAGGGTCCTCCAAAAATAGAAATAAGTAAAAAACATTTATTCTTTAAGAAAGTTTATACATACACATTTACAAACATAAATAAAAATTGGGTTTTGCTAAACTCTGTCCACCGGGCAGAGGTTAAGGTGTATTTAATACACACAAATTTTTCTAGTTAACCAGAAAATGCATTAAATACATATTAAATGAACTTATAAATTACTATATTTGAATGTGTATTTAATGCATTTTGTGGTTAACTAGAAAATTTTTGTGTATTAAATACACCTTAACCTCTGCCCGGTGGCAGAGTTTAGGAACACCCATAAAAATTATTAACTTTCAATTCTAAAATATAACATCTTGAAAAATAAATGTCTTTTAATTCTAAAATGTAACAGCTCATCTGAAATATGGCCATTTCAAAAGGTCTTCGGCCCATTTAATATGTAACGTTTCTAGCCCATCACTCATCACTCAAACATTATATATAAACCTTTATAATAAACCACAATAATGATCGAATATTGTGGTCTCTAAAAGCCCAAACACATATCTTCAAAACACCAACTACTGCCGCCACCCTTATTGGAATCCGCCGTCACGACCACTACCACGGGTTTCTTTGTATATATTGATATGACCGGTTCTGGTTTAGGTGGTTTTGGCAAGTGGTTTTTAGTTAGGTTATTTAGGCGGGTGGTTTTGGTTTCTGTGTTATGTGCTTGAGATTCAACTCGATCTGGTTTCTTTACTTTTGGGTGTTCTTGGATGACACCTAGCCGGATAGGTTTCTGTTGGTTTTGGTTTATGTGTGAGATGAAGATCCTTGGTTGATGATGGTAAGTTGTTTAGGAAATGAAATATTCTTTTTACTTCTTATTTTTTTTGTTTATTTGTTATTTTGTTTCTTTGGTCGTCGATTTACCTATTTATAAATATTTTGAGTTATAGTTCAATAATGAGTTTGACGCCATCAAAGTTGTTAATTAAATATAAATGGGACGGTAGTGATGGTCCTTGAGTTTTAGTAACAACACATGTTATTCGGTTCACTTAATTGACCGGAAAATATTTTGGGTTTGAACCATACATATTTGAATCTCTTTTTTTTCTTTGTATTTTGCACTTGAATCATTATATGATTTGTGGACTGAATTTAAGGTTTGAACTCAAGTGTTTGTTGATCCAACTTTGGATGTGATACATAGTATTTTGGTTGTGATAGATATGTGTTGAGAGTTCTTCAACACACTTGATTGCTAACTGTTTCATATCCAATATATATTAAATTCTTGATTCACATAATATCACTTTTATAATTTCATCGCTCTGATTAATGGATTTTTGTACACCTTCATTGCTCGTTCGTTTTTGCTAGATTGTAGCAATTGATTAGCCACAACCTGGTTGGTTACTAGAGCGGATAACAACGATCTTGAAGAACACACACCACAGCAGATTATGACAGAAAAGAAAGAAGGAGCACACACACAAGGTATTACCCTTAACCTCACTATTGATTAAGCTTTTGAAAGAATGAAGTACATGTCTCTTCCCCCCTCACCTCATTTTATAGAGATGAGGGGGAGGTAGTAGAATCAAACTAGGACTCTATGATGGCTGAGGTTGCCGAATCAAACTAGGACACTCTTTCGGCTAATGATAAAGACTAAATATGCGGCCGTACATGTCGCTTCCGCCCAGAAGGTCTTGGGCAATCCAGACTGAATTAATAAGCAACGTACCTTATCCATGAGAGTTCTGTTCATACGTTCCGCTAGCCCATTCTGCTGCAGCGTCCCGGCAACTGTCAGATGTCTAGCAATCTCACTTTCAACGCATAGCTGCTTAAACTCCTGGTTACAGAACTCAAGACCATTATCTGTCCTCACCTTTTTAACCGTCCTCCCAGTCTGATTCCCTACTAACTGCTTCCACTCTTTAAACTTTCCAAATGCTTCGTGTTTGAACCTGAGAATATAAACCCATACCCTTCTGGAATAATCATCAACAATGGATAAGAAATACCTTTTACCACCCAATGATTCCACCTGAGACGGACCCCATAAGTCTGAATGAACATAGTCTATCCATCCTGAGTAGTGTGCCTTCCTACACCGAAACTGACTCGATGTGACTTTCCCAGAACACAATTCTCACAAAAATGAGCTGCCTAGACTTTTCTTGTCAAACAGACCCTGCTTTTCCAGCACCTGTAGTCCCGCCTCGCTGATATGTCCTAGTCTTTTTGCAAAACCTCGCAAGACTGTCTTTTTCTTTAACACTAGCATTAAGCTCACCTGCAACTGCGTTGGCCATACAAAGAGGTATAAGCATTTATCCTTTAGGGTTCCACATTAAAAACAAACCCTTGGAAACATTAATCACCTGATTTTTCGCTCGACTGCATTTTATTTACGGTATATCCCTCTTTTCAAGAGTCACCTAGCGATATTAAGTTTTTTCAATTAGCAATATACTGATCATTGTGTAACAAAAACTTGACCCATCTTTCAGTTGTACCCTTACCTTGCCAATACCTCTGATCTTGCACTCCATGTTGTCACCCAACAGTATCATGCCCCCATCGCATTCCAGAAAATCATAAAATAAATCTAACATGGGTGTCATGTGGTATGAACCACCTGAATCCATGATCCGGTCTAGTAGAGCCTCTACACTCATCACCATCATCACCTTAGAATCGTCATAAATCGAACCACTAGAGCTTGGTTGATCATCTTTATTGGCGTAACCTGTTGACTTCTTGCGATTATTCTTAGGGCAGTTTCTCTTCAAGTGATCCTCGGATTGGCAAATATAGCACTTGAGTCTTCCACCTCGAGACTTTGATCTTGACTTTCCCCTTGACTGACGTCCCCCTTTGCCTTAGACCTTTCTTTTATTTCCTTTGAATTTAGTGTGGCCTTCACGTCCTCCAAAGGTCAAAGCTTCCCATCCATAGAGCAAGGTATCCATAAAGTGTTCGTATGATGCTGGTAAAGAAGTGAGTAATAATAAAGCAAGATCTCCATCCTCGAATTTTACCTCAATATTTGCTAAATCAAGAACGATTTTGTTTAACTTATCTATATGCTTGGAAATCTTTCGTCCAGCCGGCATATAGAATGTATACAACTTCTTTTTTAGGTACAACTTGTTGGCCAATGACTTTGTCATGTACAAAGTCTTGAGCTTTGACCAAAACCCCGCTGCAGTCGTCTCCCTGGTAACTTCTCTCAGAACCTTGTTACCTAAACATAAAATCATGACACTGTGAGCTTTCTTGTTTAGCTCAGTTTTCGCTTGAGCTTCCATATCTGCGGGTAAAACCTCCAGAGCCGCTTCACATCCATGTTGAATTAATAAAGCGCGCATCTTGACTCTTCATAACCCGAAATCACCAGTTCCATAGAATTTCTCGATGTTAAACTTGGCTCCTGTCATTCTTTATCCCTTTATTAATTTGCTAAACCTTACGACAAACCTCACAATCACAAACTAATAAAGTTCCTTGTGCAAACACTACAAAGTAATAATCTTTTGTTTTATTAAAACAAAGATAATATTCAAATAAGCGTTGGCCCAATATATCCTTGAAATCCAAAAAGATTAGGCCCAAAACTTATAAAAATAAAAACCCTTTGCAGTGTATTATATCTGCACTTTGACTTTTAGATAAAAGCCAACAACCGTCTTCTTCCTCCTATAACACCGGTGATAGAAAACAACCACCACCAAACCTTGTCGATCTTCGATAAACCCGAAAATCAACAAACCCTTTTCTATCAATCAAAATATGCTGCTCCTTGATGTTCAAGAAACCTGAAACACCAAGAACTTTGTTGTTGATGACCTGGTAGCCCAAACAGAAACACCCTTCTGCTCCTTCCAGAAATTGAACAACAAAGAACCTTTCTTGATCGATCCTAGGTAACCAGCGAACCCGCGAACCGAGCTCTGATACCACTTGTAGCAATTGATCAGCCACAACCTGGTTACTAGCGCGGATAACAACGATCTTGAAGAACACACACCACAGCAGATTATGACAGAAATGAAAGAATGAGCACACACACAAGGTATTACCCTTAACCTCACTATTGATTAAGCTTTTGAAAGAATGAAGTACATGTCCCTTCCCCCCTCACCTCATTTTATAGAGATGATGGGGAGGTAGTAGAATCAAACTAGGACTCTATGACGGCTGAGGTTGCCGAATCAAACTAGGACACTATTTCGGCTAATGATAAAGACTAAATATAACATAGATGATTACCCGTGTATAGCGCGACGATATATAGTAGCGCATGTTTGTATGTGTATCCTTTTTTTGCATATATGGATGTGAGTAAGTGAGAGTGAAAAAAGTTATTAAATTAAATTGTAATTAGTTATTTAATTATCTAATAAATTGTATTGTCTTTTATACGTACGGATATTTTAGTTTAACAACATTAAATATTTTTTACTAAATTATAAGCAAATGTCTATTCTATTTATATGTAGTATAGCCGTGGGATGTGTTCTTGTAAAATAACCCTCTTAAACTAAAAAATGTAGGATATCACAATAGAGTGACACGTGTATATGCATCTAAAGGGCAAAATAGGAAATCTCAGTCTTGGTGAGCGGTTTTTGCGTGCATCTTGAACGTCATTTTAGGATATCTTCTAGCACAGATGCAAGATTAAATTAATGTACAGTTATCTTTTTTCCAATCTTAGATTCAACGTATTCGAACTTGTATAATTTGCATCTTAGATTGATTATAGATTGCTTAAATTTATCATAAAATTGCATCTTTAAATTGTATAATTTGCATCTTATCATCGTCATAGTTGTAATTATAATTTCATATGAACTTGCATCGTGAATGCATATCTTCATCTCATTCATCATCCACGACATATAATCAATATTTCATCAAGCAAGGGTTGTAGATCTGTTTATGCATCACGTCGTCATCGTTATCTTGATTCTGCGTCATCATCGTAAGTTCATCATCATCCATAATTATCGATTCTGCATCGACATGAATTTTGATCATCGTTCAAAACGTTTCCTGGATTAACAAATGTTACACAATTATGATTATGCATCGACGTAGGGTGTGCATGCATGACAATTTGCATCAAAGAACGACATGCATCAAAGAGAACTATATCATCGTCATCGTTGTCATCCGTTTTGCATCATCGTCGTCATCCGTTTTGCATCGTCGCCATCATCAATATTGTGTCGTCATCGAACGCGATATTCATCAATGGTTATAATATGATTACCATAATCGAACATCTTGTTATCATCGATCAACATCGTCATTTTGGCAGATTTGTTTCTCAAACTGATCAATTGGAATAATGAACCTTGAAAAGGGTGAATTAGAAAATGGAATAAAAGAAACGAGAACCTGGATAGAAATGTTGGGACGATATGAAGAAATCAAAAGACGATAATGAAAGTCAACCTATGATTTAATGGAGAAATCAATTTTAAAAAACCATAAATGGCGCAGACAAAATGCATCATCAACTATTTACATAATGATTAAAAAGACTTTAATGCCCTTTTAGCTTAAAATTTCTCCTCTTACTGATAGGGGTGAGCATGGTGCGGATCGGTGCGGATTCTGGCAAAAACCACACCGCATCCGCAATTGCGGATTCTATAAAAGTATAAACCGCACCACGCGGATCCTGCGGTTTCGGTTTTGCGGTTTTCAAATGCGGATTTTCGGGTTTTAACCGCACCACACCACATATGATCATTTTTTAATTTTGGGCTTGAACCCAATAAAAATTTTGGGCTTGAACCAAATACTAATTTTGGGCTTAATGTAAATACACTATCATAATTATATTCATGTGAGATAAAACTGAAAATATAAACACTTAATTAGTAAAACGAAAAATATAAAACTGATAAAACTATAAATACACCGCATCCGCATCACACCCTTAAATCTACTTTATACTTTTTAGCCCAAAGAAAGCCCGCCTTTTTAAAAGCCATGTGTTTCAATTTTTGAGAAATAATTAGTAAAAATTTGAAATATTTTTATTAAAATTATTATTTATAGCAATTGCGGTGCGGTTCAGGTATAGCGGTGCGGATTTACGGGTAAAACCGAAACCGCACCGCAAATTCGGTTTTTCTTATTTTTAGAAACCGATCCACCGGTTTTTATCGTGGTGCGGTTTTTGCGGTATTGGTACGGTTTGCGGTTTGCGGTGCGGTTTCTGCTCACCCCTACTTACTGACGTTTGAAAGTCAAAATATTTACAAAAATGACAAGCAAATTGAACCATAGATATATTCATCCAACGGCGGTTATTGTCTCCTACCTTTTTTACTTTAACACACTATTTTACTTGAACTCATTCCGTATAGCCGTTTTAGGTATGTTTTACATAACAAAAATCGTATTACATGCGTCATCAAACTATTAGGCAGGTACCCCAATAAAATTTATTTGCAACAAATGTAATACAAAAATAGTTACGACCTCAAAATAAGTATTATCTTACAAACATACATTGAACTAGCAACGTCCCGCTTAAGTTACCACAGCCATCGATTCAGGTCAAACCGGGTTTTAAAACAACCAAAAGGTCACGAACACACTTCGCTTTTGCATTACTAAATCTAAGCTAATGCATGGTAATGCCCTACCAGGGATTGAAATAGTGTGAAAAATTAATCAGTTTGAAACCAATTGTTGACTTACATTAATTGCCTTTTAAAGTATGCATATATACATACTCTGAAGAAAAAGTTTGAATATTTATTAGGATTAGTTAACTGCATATCTTATCTTATCTTATATTATAAAATATTAAGTCCTTATATTTATTGGGGAGTCTTAATGATATCAAGTCTTAATGAACTCTCTTCATTCCTTAGCTTTGAATACGAGTGTATTAATGGTTGAATTCCTTATGTAAAAAATTCGATGAGTACTAAAAGGTTGTACGTTTTTTGCATAAATATTGGCATTAGCCTATGTTTTCGAATTTATGCAATCTTTTTAACTTCATCTCATTTCATAACTCACATCCCTTGGCCTTGGAGGTTATAAATAACACGATATCATTGCCCTTGTGAGACACAACATGCAAAACATGTCAGGCACAATGTCAAAAGCCCCTCAACAATTAATATGACTAACCTAATTGTTATCAATCGGAAGTAGGTGTCGATCTTTCCATGACAGCGATGATAGGCCGAAAGCGGGATATGATGCGAACAATGTCAACGAAATATACATAACCACGTATTTCGTTGAAGAAATTTCACACCTATATTGTTAAATGACAACACTCGAATCTTTATCACTTTTCTGATCAAAACATAAACTTTTCACATCTTCAATACGTGCCTTTTTTTGAGGTCGATCAACACAGGAAAAAGACTCAGCTTTCCTCTTGGATTTCTTGAATCCATCAATCTTGGAACCACCCATGTGATCAAAACTATCAAGATGATCTTGATTCTTTATAGCACATTCGCATGAAGTTCTCAACGACACGTAAACTCTGCCAGTAGGAGCATTATACCTAAGTTCTCGAGTACCCGTTTTATTTAAACACGTAAAAGAACGTCCAACCGATAGCCGAAAGATGATTCTTAGCTTTCATGATCAAGTTTTTAACGTGTGGATTGTTGCATCTTCCTGTTTGAACACCACATGAATAGTAATTCATGATGGTTTGCGGGTGATTACATGTGCCATTGAATCATATACTTAAGATGCATTATGATTTGAGTTCATCTTGATGATTATGAAGGTGATGATTAGGGTTTAAAGTAGGTTTATGATAATCAAGAATGGAATGTGAATGATTGAATGAATTAATATTGTGTATTTATAAGTTTCTAAATTCTAACTAATGTCAGTTGTGTCCTCCAATACCTTTCGTATATATAACTGATCCATGTATATAGATTATGGAATATCTTTATAAGCAGGCTTACCATAACTATATATAGCAAACTTACCATATTTATATGTTAATAGCAAGTTGCCGTACATAATTGAATGATGAGTCTTAATGACTTCAAGTTTTAAAACATATATGTCTATATTGAGTCTTAAGAATTAAATGTTAAGTCTTAAAAGCATTAACATTCAAAATAAGATTGGTTGATTTACATGCCTCTTGAGATCATGGTCGGTTTAGTACCATTTCACTTCCATTGTAATTAAGGTGGCTATTTTGAATAAGGTCCTTTCAAGTCTTTTGGGAAGTTAATGGTTTATGCATGTGAATAGACTTTTAAAATTAATCATCATTTAATATTATCCTTAAAATTCTTAGTAGAAATCCTTCAATAATTATAGTTAAGTTGAACACATTGGGAAAAAAAAAAAAAAAAAAAAAAAAAAAAAAAAAAAAAAAAAAAAAAAAAAAAAAAAAAAAAAAAAAAGGGAAAAAAAAAATCCTTCAATAATTATAGTTAAGTTGAACACATTGGGGTATGCTAAATGAACACATTAAATCCACTAAATAAACACTAATGATATCATTAATCATTGTATTTTTCTTTTCATTAAAATTAAGATAATCATTGGTTGGGGTTGTGATAATCGATGTGCACTTTTTATCCTTTTTACTTTTAGTATTAATTAATTATTATTGTTTTATATTTATGTGTGGATGTGAATATGTATTACTCTAATATATACTCGCATATTTTAGGCTATTCAACTCTTTTTATTTCATAACTATCGTTCAGGTATCTCATAATGTGTATCCAATTCTCTAAGTAGTACAATAGTATAATTTAATAAATATACATATATATTTAATGTGTCAATTAGACATCTATAATAAAAGAGTATATTTCAAAACTAGTTATTTTTTACTTTATTGTCTACAAAGTAGCAAGAAAAAGAGTTTTCAATTTTAGTCTTGTGCGACCACTAGATTGTGTGACTTCACATATTTTATGACAAGTGTCCCGAGGGTATCTGGATGTTTTTTTCTCGACTGAAATGACATTTTGTGTGACCATATTGTTTTTTGCTTGACCGATGTGTGTTTGAGTAATCACTTTTGTTTACTACTAAAAATAGTAATAAATGCATTTTTTTTAAACTGCGTATCTTTTTGTCGGTATTTAACAACCTCGCGTATGCACCGAATACAATTTTTAAGTCATAAAGTTAACATAATATACACGCAATCCTTTTATACAATAATTTTGTGCACAATACAAAAGCAAGTAGTTTTTTTATAATGCATTGTTTAGTTTGAACTAATTACATAGTCGCTTAACTTATTTTATTTTGGTAAAAAATGATTCAAAATAACAAAGAAAAAGTAAAGAACAATATGAAAAATGAAAGGAAAACAGACATTGAGAAAGTAATTGGTCAAAAGTAATTAAATTTGTAGATCCAACAATGTATTACTCCAATAAATAAAAAGGTGTGATTTTGGTGTTAATTTAGTAGGACCCACATACATTTGATGCTCCTACGAAATGTGAAATCGCCCTCACGTTTATCCAATAGGACTTGCCTTATTATCACTCATCTAAGAAAATATATCAAGCAAAAATCATCACCGCCTCAAATATAGAGGCCATAGCGTTAATACAAAGCCCGAGTCTGAATGCCTCGTAATAGGAATGAATTGAACTTTGCTTGAATTACTGATTATTGTTATTTACAATGCATGTAACGAACATACCATGTCTCCTCATTCGATCAAGAATATACAATCAAAGCCAACTTTATAGACTTGTAGATAATCAAACAACCAACCTACGTACGTAGCAAGCAGTTAGTCGTCTTTCAAGTTTCGAGTGAATATGTTAGTATCTCTACATGTTTGCAGGTGCGAATAATTAATCTTCTAAGTTCAATATTTCTTACAATTTATATATTGTTTACACCTGCATGTATTAATATGAACATGTATCACATTTACGGTATAAGGATTTATAAGCTAATAAAGGATTTTTACAAGTTTGAAATGCTTGGTTTTCATTTTGTTTCTCATGATTATATCCGTTCGTTGGTTTCTAGTCATTTTTTAAATCATGTTATCATATTTTATTTTCTACGATTTCCCTAAAAATAATTAAGCAGATGGACCCTTTTATGGTGAACGATATTATGCCTGACGGTTTGAATTCTGTAGTCAAGTCAACATACAGTTTCATTTTAGTCATTTCAATGCATTCTTATTCTGTAGTATTAAATTCTTATTCTATCAAATGACCTTTTATATTCACAGTTTTTTTAAATTCCAGAATCAGACTGTTATTTAAGGATGAGTTTACTGCGAACATTAGAAGTTAAATAGAAAGTTAAATAACTTTGTTCTTTCAACTGTATTTGCATGTTGGCATGGCTGGTTGCAGTGTCGAAGATGGACATGATCATCTATACAAGTTATTATTGATCGGGGATTCGTGTGTAGGAAAATCAAGCTTACTCTCAAGGTTCACGAGGGGGGAGTTTAGGCCCGACCATAATCCCACGACTACAAACAACCTTGTTGCTAGAGATGTATATGTCGATGGCAAGATCATTAAGGTTCAGACTGTGGATATTGCATGTAATCACAAGTACCGCGATTTTAGTACCGACATTCAAATGCAAAATGTGGTGGGAGCACTCATTGTGTACGATGTTACAAGGTGGTCCACCTTTGAAGATGTTGAAAGGTGGTATACAGAGTTAAAGATTGCAAATGGTGAAATTGAGGTCACGCTTGTTTTGAATAAAACCGATCTAGTGAAAGAGTCGGTGACTAGTTATTCCGAAGCTGGAAAGTCATTCGCAGAGAGAGTATTGGTCAGTCTCATTGAAACATCAGCCAAGGACGGTAGAAATGTCGAAAGGGCTTTTGCCGAATTGATCACTAGGATATTCAGAAAGGTTAATAATAATACCATGGGTGCAATCGATACACATGCAATTTCGTTTTTTTCTCAAGGTAGGTAAGTCATAAATTTTGGTTAGATTCTTGATTCCGAATTTGACAGAAATTGATTGGTAAGCTTATATTGAATGGCAGCCCGAATGTCGAGATTAAGGGGAAAAACCGAGCCAGCCCATTACATGTTGAAGATCGAGTCTTTTTCTCTTCTTTCTCAAGCTGGAACTCCAAAATTTGAATCTGATATTTTTGAAGCTAGTGGCTACAAATGGTAAGTTTTATGGTTCACTAGCTAAAAGTTTTTTATAAGCATATTATACTTGCTATGGATTTTAAGGCCAACTTTACATATATGAGCTGATTGCCTAACTTCATAACTTATAGGAGGCTTGAGCTGTATCCAAATGGAAATGAGGAGGAAAATGCCGGCAGCAACATTTCGATCTACTTGAGAATATGTGATACCAAATGTCTCCCAAAGGGGTGGGAGGTGTGTGTTGATTGTAAATTTTGTGTTTATGATCATTTACGTGACAACTATATAATTTTCCAAGGTAAATACTCTTATCATCTACTTGGCTCATTCAGTGTTGTGCATGTAGTTATATGGGAAAGCTAATGTTTATTTTGGGCCTTTTTTTGGGGGAACACTCTCCCTCTCTCTCAAACTACATATAATTCCAAGTGGGACTTCAACCCCTAAACTTGGGGAAGAACGCGTTAGAAATACACCTTGATACTTAAACCTTGGGAAAGAAGTTAAGAACCCTTAAACCCAAGGCCGTTTGTTGCTATTTAGAGGCTTCAACTTCACTATTTTTCAAACAAAGAGTAACTTACCTTCTATGTCAAAGCTAGTTTACCTTTTGAGGTCATGCCATTTAAAAAGTTAGACATGCAAACCGCAATAATTAAAAGTAAATAAACAATCGCACAGTCAAAGAACACTAGGAGTTGACGTGATGCTCCCCTGCTTTCCTTATGATGACTACCCTTTGGGCATGGGTTCGTGCCTAACTTTCCTTCGGGTCCCTTAAAATTCAAAGCTGTTCAGGATCCCTAACTGAAGTTCAGGTCATACAACCATCAGATGGCTATGAAATTCTAAATTACACTTTTGTAAGGATTATTTATCGCAAAAAGTGAAGTATATTTCCTCAAGTCAATTAGATATCTATCCAATTTTCCCATATTTATAACATTCCATCTATGCAAGCTTTCCTGCAGTCATATACAAAAATACCTAACCTTTATGCCATTTATGTACTTGTGTGTTTATAGATGCTGACGGGAAGAGGGCAAGATTCTATGAGAAGCAAATCAAATGGGGTTTCAGCAAACTGATATCACTAGAATCTTTTTGCAATTCTGTTAATGGGTGCATCTACAATGATTCTTGTGTGTTTGGAGCGGAGGTTTTTTCAGTTCCAAGGTATACAGAAACAGATCGATGTTTATCCGTGATAAAACCTTCAGCAGTCATGAGTACTCACACTTGGACAATCGAAAACTTTTCAGCCAGAACTGAGCATGAACTGTTATCTGATGACTTCAAAGTTGGCAAAGTCAAGTGGTACGTTAGCATCTAATTTATTGACATCCATATGGATTTCAATTAGATGGTATTTCCTTTTATTATTCTATAATGGAAGTCCGGAATATAATGCGTTCTTGTTGACTCCAGGGAATTGGCGCTCTATCCCAAAGGATACGGAACAGGAAAAGACACCCATCTATCAATCTTTCTTTGTGTGCATGATTCCGGATCGCTTACTACTGGGTGGAGAATTTATGCAAAATACAAGGTTCGGGTTAAACACCATTGTGGTGGTGCTGATATAGAGACAGGGGTGGCTCAAGGGTAAAGCAAGTAAAGCTAGGGCTTTAGGCCCCCAAATTTTTAAGGCCCCCGATTTTCAAAGCCATTGTATATATATATAGTGACTGATATGTTTTTTAGGTTGTCATCTATAAAAATCCGATTATAAAAGGCCCTAAATAGCGGATAAATGTTTTATAATGGAAGATTTGGACCTCTTTTCTTTTAATTTTTATGTTAAGATAAGCCCAATATATCAATTACAATAAAAGGCTCATTTTTTATGAAAACTAAACACATATTAAATTAATAAGCCCATTAAAAATCTGGTTAGAAGGTTTTTATACATGATCAAAACGTTACGGTCGACCTTTAGAATTCCACATTAATCAGTGAATCATATCATCTCTGTTCTTTCTTCTCCTTGGCGACAGATCTCATTTTCCTTTATTTGGTTATTCCAACTTGAATTTACACTCATTATTACTAGTAAAATCAATCAATTCATTTGGCAATCCTTTCCACTTGATCATCTGCATTCTACTGGACAGTGGGTTGTTTGTCACAAAGGTAACATGGTTTTTAATTACTTATTTGCTATTTTAGACTTTTAGTTATATACTTTTCTCATAATACTTATACATATAATCATAAATCATGTAATGAATGCATTTTTATAGATTTATTCGCTTATGTTCATAGGTAATCAGGTTCTACACTTGTACATACAAGTATTATATTGGAGTAATTAAACATAAGTGGCGTTGTGGCAGTGTATATATCTTTTTTGTGAAACTTGGTCATCTATAATCACTCAATCAGGTTCTATTGTTCTTACTTTCCATTTTATAGTGTAAACAAATTGTTTAGTTTACGTTTTATCCGAAACATATTACATATTTCGTTTAGATTATTTTTTGTACATTGTAGATCAAGCTATTTCATCACTTGAAAGTAGATTTGACCAATTTAGAGTATATGATGGTATCTTTAGTTTTTTATTTAGCATTGAAAATTTAAAGTCACTTGATGATAATAAGCTAAAAGAGAGTTGTCTTAACCTTGAAAGTTCTTTAAGCCATAACAATTGTTCGGATATTAACGGTTTAGATTTATTTTCGGAACTAAGAGTATTGAGAGAAATTATACATTTAAAAAATGCTACACCGATTGATATACTTAACTCTATTAGAAATCTAAATTCTTTCCCTAACGCTTATATTGCATATAGAATAATTTTAACCGTTTCGGTGACAATTGCTTCGGCGGAAAGAAGTTTTTCAAAACATAAGTTAATTAAAAATTATTTAAGATCAATAATGTCACAAGAAAGAATAAATGGATTGACTCATTTATCGATTGAAAATCAAATATTATACGATATTGATCTTAAAAAATTAATCAAAGATTTCGCATCAAAAAAAGGCTAGAAAGGTTAATTTTATTTAAATTTTATTTTGACAAATAACTTTATAAAAAGGCCCTATTTTAATGCTTCGCTTTAGGCCCCCGTGAAGGTTGAGCCGCCCCTGTATAGAGACAGGTAAATTTCATATATATGTGAGTGTTAGGGCCGTCTTTAGGGAAGTGCAAGAGGTGCCGTTGCACAGAGCCACCGCTTGACGAGGGCCACAAAATTCCATATACTTCTATTATATACATGCAAAACATGAGGTTTAAATTTAATTAGTTCGCACACTTGTGTATTTTGTGTGTGTCTAAGGGGATCTTTAATTTGTGGTGATGGCACAAGGCCACCGAAATCCATGAGACGGCCTTAATTGGTCAGTATATATAGCAACCCATCATGTAAGGTTGATGCACATATATGATTTGATACTATCTTTTTGATCACTCGATGTCTTTCATTGAAGTAGTTTCTTTCTTTTATGACATGTATTTCTGGTCTACCTGGCGCAGAAAGTAATTGCTGGTTCCACAACTCAGCTACTAATTGGGGTCGTCCACAATTCATGTTGTTAAGTGAACTTGGAGACGCGGAAAAGGGCTTCCTGTTGCAAGACGTTCTTATTGTCGAAGCAGAGATATTAGTTGTTGGCAAGCTAAAAGATTTTAACTGAGACACATAATGTTTTTCTTTTTGCTTAGATTGAGATCAGTGTATTCACTCAGTATTTGATTTCAAGCTAACTCATATTCTACCTATCTAAGTAAAGGTATTTCATATCTCAGATATTCAAAATTTCAAATAGCTCTGTTATTTGCTCTGTTTTGTGTCTCATCCTGTTTTGGTGACCGTACCTCTCTAGCACCTTGTTAGACAGTTGAGTTTCTGATAATAATCTATGTCTCTTCTTTGAATATACATCTGTAAGACTCTATATGGAAGTACTAATCAATAGATAGGGTCTCACTAAAGATTGCCCCTTCGGGCTAACTTAAGTATGCGCTAACTTAATCTGAAAACATACACGTGCTGCTAATATCTGAATACATGTTAGAATATTTCAAAATAGTTATGATACTTAGAATATTTCTTAAAATAGTTGCAATCTAAAAAATATGAGAAATGCTAGAACCACAAACAAGCATCCACAAAAACTTTTACAAAATGATATGTCATGTAACTTGTGGATGCATGTAAGAGAGAAAATTCAAAAGTAACTTTGAGAATGCCACTAATTACATGACACGTCATTTTGTAAAAGTTTTTGTGGATGTTTGTTTGTGGTTCTAGCATTTCTCAAAAAATATAATGTAGCTAGTCTTAATTTTTTATTAAGTTCTTTCTAGATATGGCGTCTGTTTTGATATATCATGTTTCTTGTTTGTACCAGTTTTTAAAGTGGAGATCAAGGGTTCGAATTCAACAGCGAGAAAATTAATCCTCTTATAGTCACGGAGGTTCACCTGCCCGATTCCGGGCTATTCAAAAAGATAGTCGCCCTGAGATTATTCGGTTTGCAATATCGAATTAGAAACCCAAATAAAAAAATATATAATTATGTAAATATCAGTGACTTAATCAAAAAGCATCACCATCGGTACTTTTTCTATTAAGTCACGCGACCTCATTTATTAAGCTGTAATAAGTTGGTAACAAACAAACTCGCACTCTTTAGCAAATTAAGAAAACTAATAAGAAAATTAAGTCGAAATCAAACGGCGCCTTAAAGTCCTACTCTATGGCATTAAAATATTAAATTATGGATCCAAGCTGTCTTGAGACCCTTTCACATACATACATATGTTTATTGGGGCAAATGGCATAAAAATGTATTAAATTAAGGGTTATTTCTAATTAAGATATCGTACTTTTTTTCTTGCATAAAAAGGTATCCAACTTATTTTTTTTTGCCAATTTGGGTATTTTTGTTAGATATTTAACGATCATCCGTTAAGTTTTACATTTTAAGTCTACTGCCGCTACCACCACCTCTAATCATCGTCGCCACTACCAAGTCTCCCCACCACCATCACTACCAAGCACTGCCTCCACTACCAACCCCACCCACCACCGCCGTAACAAGAAACAAATATATATCGTCCATACGTACATAAGATCATTCCTACCTGCAAAGGTAAGTCGATACTCATGTGGATGATCAGTTGGTTATACAACTGATATGGACCACTCACATCAGTAATCTTGCCAGTGATGATTACAACATGTTTATGCAAATACTAAAATTGGTAACATGCACTGACAACAGAATGTTACATAACAAGACTTCGCAGCCACAATTACATGACTAAAACTTTAAACCACTAGAATTCTAGAAACATATTGAAAAAGAGAATATTATAGATGTCTAAAAGCATATATTTAATAAAGCCTTTTGAAAGACCAACATCTGTTGTATTGCCAAGAAGCTTTAAAATCACGATTACAAGTAACAATTTCATCAAATAAAATATGTTCCCAAAAAAACTCTACTGAGCAAACGACCATTAATACCAATTTTATATCAATGTGTTTTTATGTACGTATAGACGATATATATTTGTTTTTTGTTACGGCGGTGGTGGATAGGGTTGGTACTGAAGGCCGTGCTTGGTAATGATGGTGGTGAGGAGGTTTGGTAGTGGCGATGATGATTAGGGGTGGTGGTAGCAGCGGTGGACTTAAAATGTAAGCTTAACGGATGATCATTAAATATTTAACGAAAATACCCAAATTGACCAAAAAAATAAGTTGGGTACCTTTTTATGTAAGAAAAAAAATATGATATCTTAATTGGAAATGACCATTAAGTTTAGGGTTAATGGCATATAATAGCAACGTACTTTCCCATTTGAGTCATTAACTCAAAAAAGTATCACAATATCCATCCAACTTTATATGTTTTGTACCGATATCAGCAACTTGACCATTTTTACTTACAAAATTCAAGTCATGTGACACATGTACATGTCATGTCCCTTTTTTTAGAGCGTTAGGTTCCATGTCAGCCCCTAATACACACCGTTAGGTTGTATGTGTTAGGGTTAGGGTTATATGTGTTTCAATTGGGGAAGACAACCTAACGTTGTTTATTAGGGGCTGACATGGAACCTAACGCTTTAAAAAAAGGACATGACATGTACATGTATCACATGACGTGAATTTTGTAAGTAAAAATGGTCAAGTTGCTGATATCGGGACAAAACATATAAAGTTGGATGGGTATTGTGTTACTTTTTTGAGTTAATATCTGATAATAGCTCAAATAAAAAAGTACGTTGCTATTATATGCCATTAACCCTTAATTTTAGTACATTTTTATGTAATTTGCCCATGTTTGTTGATGTTACATTCGACCAACTCGACCCTCTATTTGACTATTTCTTGCAAAGTTCTACTCCGTATAACTTTAAACACAACTTTTTAACGAATGAAAATTTTGATTTAACTTTTTAGTATATGGCATTAGAATATTTCAATTGATGAAAGCTGGTTGCATATTTAAAACTTAAAAAAAAAAAAGTAGAAGCAATATAAACTAGCAGTCTAATACATAATTTAACATCATACAATCGTGTTATCAGCAATGATGATGAAGATGTCGATAGATCATAGATCAAAACTTGAAGAGTAAAAAAAAGGATCAATTATGTTCATAAATTCAACAATCAACTATTACACACATAGATACATATTTTATTATACAATGAAACCACCCCAACTCTTATATTACAATTAATCAAACAATCAATAAATAATTTCAGAAGTTTTTTTTTTTTTTTTTCAAAAACTTACATTTCATTCTAGATCACTAGCTAATATTTAGACTTGGAAACTTGATACGAATTTGGAGTCGAATTTGTGGAGCTTCTTTTATAGCTCTTAGTTTGTGGCATACAACCAAAACCTGATCTTTTTTCTAAGAAATCCGTTGTTGGTGCTTTAAACTCGGACTTAGTTCTACGGTGGGACGACCCTTCAACCGTACTCGAATTCGCGTCACCTCCAACGAGTATATGGTAGCTACGAGTAGAGCCAACGGACACAGACCGGTAACTATTGTGAGGCCTTTGTTTCTTCATGGCATGCACAAGAAATGGGATTAATCCTTCCATTCTTTGATACTTTTTTTTTTTTGGTTGGATTATGAATGAAATATTATAGGATGCTAAGGATGTAAGTATGAATCTTTGATGATGTTATGGTTTTTGATTTGATGAATATATGGTATGAAGGTGTGACATTTGGTGTGCTTGCTATATATATGAGGAATGTGGGACATATGGTTTGAATATTGAGGTAGTGAAATTGCGTGAGTGAGGAAACTTGGAGGGTCATTCGTTCATGCGTGTTTTTGACTTTTCTAGCCTTTTTGATAGAGCTAATTGACTTTTTGTGAAGGATCAAATAAAGACAATTTTAGAAGGTTCATGTTTTACTTTTGTGTTTTGCTAAAGATAATATTTTACGCTCTGTTCTCGAGTTATTAAAGGAGTGAAAACAAAGGAAAAGAAAGGAAAAGAAAGGAAAAGAAAAGATAGTGAAAAAAAATTTACTATGCACCTTGTGTTTTCGAGTTTGAAATTAGTAGGAAATAAAGAAAGAAAAGAAACATAAAAATTTACTTTTATGCCCTTTAAACAAAATATCTTCTACTAAGGGGGTGTTTGGGATTGCTTATTTAAAATAGATTATGCATTTTGAAAATAGATAATCAAATAAGTAGTTGTTGCAAAACGTGATTATGAAATATAGTGTTTGGATTTGATTATGTAATATGAAACAAATTATTTAAAAACTTTAGTTATAAAATTACCAAA
>BQNB010101794.1:0-24392 GCA_026074375.1 Tanacetum coccineum | reverse complement strand
TGATCAATTTTCTTAAAATGTCTCATATAGAGGTCGTTCTGTATTGCTTAGAAGTATGATAATCATGAAGTCATACTCCCTCGATTGCCATTATACTTTGATATTTTGCAGGTGTGACAATACCTAACGCCCGGTTACAGCATAAGATGCACCACCTTGCATGCGAGCAAGCCACGGTGGGCTGCTGCCACTACTGCAACGGCTAAGGACGTAACAACGTCCTTGCGTCTTAGTGTTCAACTAGCTAGTGGCTAACCCGATAAAACAGAATCGTGAGAAATAAGTGAGAAAATATAGTTTCACATGTTTGTGTGTTATATCACGTGAAGGAAGAAACCACAACAGTGGTTATCAACTCCACTGTTGGGTTGACTGCTACCGAATAGGGAAAAGGGAGAGCCAAGGACCACATGGACTGTTTATATATATTGATATAGGGCCGCATACATGTAATTGTTTTATAAAAACTTGGACACAAAGAATTATTGAAACATGCGTGATTTTCGAGCTCTCGGGTCGTCCCAGCCGAGGTCAAAACGGGTGGGCAAATGCGTTAACGAAACAAGACTATTTCGAATAGGTAGAAAAGCTAAATAACATTTTTTTTCGACGACTTAGAATTGGTAACAACGAAACCAAGCTTTTAAACGGGTAAATAAACTTAACACGGTTTATATAATTTATTTGACACTAAAAATATTCTAAAAACTTACTCGGGTTTAAACGTAAAAGTTATAAGATTTAAAACTTAAAATTTGAAATATAAAGGTTAAATATTGGGTATAATAATGTTTGGAAAATTAAGGGATTAAAGGTGATAACCCGAATACTTGAGGATTAATTGTGAAATTTACTTGATTTAGAAGATAGAGGGACTAAAATCTGCTATTCTGAAACTTAAGGGTATTAGATGTAAATAAATAAACTTTATAAATAAATTAAACGAGTCAAACGAACCGTAATATATATATATATATATATATATATATATATATATATATATATATATATACTTATATTTATAAACCGATAATTCTGCAAATTAATTGACGGGATACGGTATAAATATGTAGAATAGGCGTGATAGGAAAAATATACCAAACTTAGTCACTTACAAATGATATGCTTATATTTTCTAAGCATATATATATCGCATAGAAACTTGTAGATTTAATTACGACGCATAATATTATCAGTTCCTATACATATATACTTATAGTTGTAAAGTCGTGCATCATCCCTAGAGCCAACGGTTTAATCAACATTTTGAAAGCATAAAACGTTACCTCACAAATGACAATGTCATTAGATGAATCATCTGAATAATTCATTTCATACATTAAGTCCCTAGAATGTAAACTCAGATTTGTCATAATTACTTAGGTGTTTGACCGAGTCACTATTTGACGTGCATTGATCCATTATCAATTCCAGGCGATTAACTGACAAGGTGAGTTTCCATAGCCCCTACTCTACTATTTTCGGGGTGAGAACATTGCTTATTTTAAACATGTGAACACAAGTACAATTATACATTACTGATTGGTCTAAGTCCCGATTTAACCCAAGTTGTTATTTGCCCGATTTATCATGAACCATTAATTACTTGTAAGCGCGAATGTTATGGATAGATCTATCGGGATTGACGTCCCTGTTCGACTTGGACTGACATTAGTCAAGCGAATACAGTTTCATTTGAGTCAGATTACGGGTGTCCCGGGTTAGACACCTGCAAGGGCATTCATTATTGTTGGTATATGTTAACGCTTCGGTGTCATGAGCTTAGACAATAGTAATGCAATTTATATGACTTTGTATCTGTTATATTGTCATATGTGGATAAAATCTTGTGGTTCATAAACATTAAACATTTCTGCTTAAACCAAACCTATGGACTCACCAACTTTATGTTGACACTTTAGCAATGTTTTTCTCAGGTATTAAGAACGAAGATGCTATGTGAAGTCTCATGCATTGCAGTCATTTCCAGTTATTAAAGATCATTTGTACTAATTAAAAACGATGTCGTATTACTTATTTTTATGCTTCCGCAGAATGTTTAAACTATTTATTATTTCCTAATACAAGTGATCGATTTTCTTAAACGTCCCATATAGAGGTCGTTCTGTATTGCTTAGAAGCATGATATTCATGAAGTCACACGCCCTCGGTTGCCATTATACTCTGATATTTTGGGGGTGTGACAGATTGGTATCAGAGCTCTGAGTTATAGAGAACTAGGTTGCATTAGGTAGCACTAGACTATAACTACTTATCTGCTTAACATGATTATTATGCTTCTATTGTCTGTCATTGCTGGTGACTCAATATGGGGTACATAGGAAGCAACAATCAAAGGAGTACATATATATTAAAATGGGATACATGTGAAATAGACATATATGAGATACATATACGTAATATGGGTTACATGTGTATTAAACAAACTTAACTATGCGTATTTTGAAAAATGCCTATATCCTTATTTCATATTTTCTTGTCTCAGCGACATGTCGAACTCAGATGAATTGAGACACACCGATAACACCACCCTGATACCTCTCAGACTCCCCGACACACTCCCCCAGGTGTATCATATAGAACTCTACTTTTGATCTATCAAATCCAACTCTTTGACCATTTATATCTAACTGCCTGCCTGTCCTCTTGATGAATCTCCTAGCTCTAATAGTCAGTATGGCTATTTCCCATTGTAAATCCATTTTTTCTAGGTCATCAAGATCAATTTGTTCTAGATCCTTTCGTGACATTTGAGGAGAATTGGGCTGACTAGCTAGGAAAGCACAGATCACATCATCATTAAGGTTATCTCCAGTTGTAGGATTACTTTGAGTATGAGCAGCACTAACTCCATAAGCAGTGTTATCTGCTTCATTTGTGCTGATGTTGTTATTGCTGTTAGTGCTGTTAGAGGATACAAAAGCTACATTTTGTAGATTTTGGCTTGTACTTGATGATCCTGAGATTTCAGGTTCATATATCTTCAAGTTTTTTGTTAATTGTAAAGTTCTGTTGTTAAGTCATCCAAAATGATGGTCTCTATCTCCTGTTTGTTCCTCCAGATCAAAGTATGAGTCTTCCATTAAGATGGAAGACTTCTCAACAATTTTAAGTTCATGTCCTCTTGTGTAATAACTTCGCCTTGAATCTCTAACTGAGTGATAAGTTTTTGCAACCTATCAAAAGTTTGATCCATTATCTCTGAACTTGATCCTTCAAAGTTCTCATATTGTTGCTTGAGTAGAGTTCTTTGAAATTTCTTAGAGTCCTTGTTTCCTCCTACTTCTCTTGGCTTTCCATGAGTAGTTTTGCATCTTTATTTGAATGAAACTTCAGTTGATCCTTATTTGGGAGTGCCATCAGCAGAGTTCCTCTAGCTTTCATCTCACCCCTCCTGTCCTGCTTTTCTTCTGCAGTAGTAGGTTCACATTCCTGCTTAGTTTCTTTAACAGTTCTATTTATCCACTTTATTACATTTTTAATTACTTCCATCGAGGGAGTATCAGTCATGAGACATAGTATTGTTCTATCCTCATTACAGAGTTCGATTATCCCCCTGGTTGAGGATAGGAGGAGTTTGGGAATCATTGATTGTTAGAAGTAATATCCTGCTTCCATGTTATCAATAAGAATCTAGATATTTGTATGGGATGTTGGTTTCTTCCTATTCTAAGCTTCAAAACAAAGCTCGGATACCACTTGTTGATCCCATATGAATAGTTCATTTAATACTTAGCTTTGATGTATGGTTTAGTATCCTTAGATAAATCAACTGGTACTGTGAATGAAACTTTGTGGTTATGATATATAACCTATGCGAAATCTAGTTTATACCCATAGAAGAAAAACTGCTATGTATGTTGATAAACAGAAATTTTAACCAAAAACAATAAGTCCTATAGATTAATACGAAAACAATCTTTAATTGTGTTAGGGTTTTAAACTTGAAGCTATGGATTCTTTGAAAGACTCATTTGATGTATATTTAGTGCCAATTAACCTAGGATCCTCCTTTTATTCTCCAGGTGTCATTTATAGATAAACTATGAATCTTCTAAACATTAAGCTTATATGCATATGCTTTCCTATTTTTATAGAATTTACTCAAGATAATCTTTTATACTTATCCTTTTAACACGTCCTTTAATTCTCTTCACACGTCTTTATCTTCCTGCAGTCTTCTAATCAATTATCAGCTGTATAAATCCCTTTTAGAGTGTTATATTGTATAGAATACCTAACATATATACTGAAGTACTAAACATTCTGCTTGACAGTGTTACTAACTAGTTTAGTATGACCAGTTACGTTAAGATGTACTACAACTTGGGACTTGGAAGTACTATAATCTAATGTGGTTTTAATTCCAACACAAACGATCCTCACACTACAAAGTCATGAATTCATTTGAATATGTGATTTGTTTAATTACAGAGTCACGAGAATGAACGTTGTCCGCCTATATCGATGTTTCCTCTATCAATCAATGGTGAAGACAATAAAACATGGTTGGACGATACTCAACGAAGGTTTTATGATGAAATCTGGGTTGATACTTCGAACCGCTTTCATTAAAACGGATTCTTTCACTAAGCTCTTTTCGATTGACTCATTGGAGAAATTCAAGCACTTTTCTAACATGAAAACGAATCTCTCACCGATGCTTGGCTTTGTATGAAGGAAATGCTTAGAAACTGCCATGGTCACAATCTGTCCAATGGCAACATTATCAAAATCTTTTACCATGGCTCTCAATGAAATAACCCAAGAAGTTCATAATGCTCGCAATGGTGGTATTTTCCTCTATTAAGACACCAAAATCATGCTTATCAGCTTCTCGAAGACAAAGTCTTACTCAAGCTCGACTCGGTTAAAAACCTAAAAACCAAATCATCTCTTAAGAAAATCGTTGCTTTCGCCGCTGAAGGTAGCAGTAATTTCGACACAGACAAAATTATGGCTCAAATGGATGCTATAACCATGAAAATGATTGCTCAGTATAAAAGATTTTCAATCTCGTTCCAAAACAATATTAATCCTTGACTGACGATGACATACCCAATGTCATGTGAGAAGAAGCCAAATTCACTCAAACATTCTGTAGTACTGTTGTTTACAATGATTACCAGCGGACCGTGATTCCAAACCGCGATAACTTGCCATCAGCGGAAGAAAACGATTACACTGAGACAACTACATTCTCACATTCTGATGATAAACCAGATCTTTAAAAAAATAACTAGCGGATTTCACTAAAAGCTCAACACTAACTAACTTTTTTGTCAAATACACCTTGACTTCAAAAATCCAAGCTAATTCGATAGACTTATTAACAAAGCAATCGTCAGTCACTTTTGGATCTCTTTCCTAGTTACACTTACTCTTAACCGAAAGGTAGTTACATTAAACCTTACCCAACATACGCACAGCTAGAAACGAGCAGTAAATGTCATATTTACACAAAGTGGTAACTCTTATGGAACCGACGTAACCCAAATGATCAATAAAATATTCCAAAACTCCTATCAATATTTTGATTTCGCAATGATGAAGCTGTATGTACCTACAGCTCAACCAACTTAAAAAACACCAACATACAGTCAAAGTAACATCAAAAACCCAAAACATACAAAACCAAAAATTTTTTTTCCCCCCACCATTTCCTCAACGTCTAAGAAAGAAAGATGGAAGCTCAATATGGAAATTTCAATTGACATGATCGAGCCAGTTCGAATCATGTAACCTCTTGTTGATGTTTTAGCCGAAATGCCCAGCTATGGAAGTTTCTCAAAGAACTCGTAAATAACAAACATAAAATCAAACAAATCTCAGCCGCTTTCCTTAGCAATGAAAGTTTTACGATACTCAAAACAAAGTTCCACCAAAACTTGGAGACCCCAGAAGTTTTCTTATTCCATGTAATTTCAACAAAGCTATTCTCATGTAATGCTTTCGCCGACCATCCTTGGTGCTAGCATTTATCTTCTTGTCATATTCAATTATACGCGAAATTGTCTCTCAAATCTCTCAAAGCCACTAAAATTGTGATAAGATTGCCGATTGATCATTCCTTTACCTTGTTCGAATACTGAAAATATGCTCGTCGAAGTGAGGTAAATTCAACTTCCCTGCTCCAATTTTGTTGTTTCTAGTAACAGATAGGAAGAGAGTAAAGTTCCCTTAATCTTAGGAAGAGCTTTTCTTCACACCGCTGATGCATTAATTTGAGTCAAACAGAAGCAACTCAATCTTAGAGTTGAAACAGAACTATATGATCTTTTACATCGATTCCATGTTGATACATTTACTATCAAAATGATGATACATGTTTTAGTATGAGTCATCGATGAATTCTTAGAAGAAGATTTTGATGTCTTTTCCGACGAAGGTAGTAAAAATCCGCTATTCTCATCGTAGGGAAACATCCTTGAAGAAAATCTATTTGCTGAATTCGATCAAATTCATAGCATATGACTGCCAATGAAAATCTCAGATTCCGATCCGACACCGAAGAACCACAATTCGAACTTAAATCTCTTTTAACACCGATTACAGATCCAAAACATATATTGAAGAAAAATCCTTCGGAGCTTGAATCTCAAAACTATCTTCCTTGATAACCTAGGAATATCGTATCCTTGGAAGATCCCTCTTTCTTCCTGTTTTCATATCATCTCAAATTTCTAAGAAAACAAAGAATATGCTCGTATCCGTTATTAAAAGACACAGCTAGATTTTCTTGGAAAACATACTGACATTCTGGAATCTGTCCATCTTTTTTTAAACATTAAATTCAACTCCTAGAAGACAAAAAACCATTTGTTCAAAAACATAGAAGATTAAACCCAAACATGCAAGAAGTTGTAAAAAAGAAATAGTTAAACTGCTCGATACTTGTTTCATTTATACAATCGCGCTAGCCCTTGGTAAAGCCTCAATTCGATGTATACAAAGAAGGTGTTATTACATTTGTTACTAATTGAAGAAATGACTTGTCCCATAAAATGAAACCTGTTATAAGTTGGAGAGGCCTGTATTTAACTATCGATAACTAAATTCGAGAATGCAAAAGATCATTCCCTTTGCCCTTTATTGACCAGAATGTTAGAAGACTCACTGGAAATAAATACTTCTCTTTCCTCGATGGTTTTTCTGGATATTTTCAAATACCAATCGATCCTATGGACCAAGAAAAAACAACGTTCACATGTCCTTTTGGTACATATGCTTATAGGCGAATGCCTTTTGGTTTATATAATGCTCCAACTACTTTCCAAAGGTGCATGTTGGCTATATTTCATGACATGATTAAAGAATCAGTCAAAGTATTCATGGACGATTTCTCCGTCTTTGGAAGCTCTTTTGATCACTGTCTAAACAATCTCGATAAAATGCTTCAACGTTGCAAAGATGCACATCTTGTCCTTAACTGGGAAAAATGTCACTTTATGGTTAAAGAAGGAATTGTTCTTGGACACAAGGTTTCTGAAGCAGGCCTTGAAGTTGACAAAGCAAAGATCGACATAATCTCCAAACTCGCACCACCCACTAATATCAAAGGTATTAGAAGCTTTCTAGGACATGCCAGTTTCTACCGAAGATTCATTAAAGATTTCTCAAAAATCGCCTGTCCTCTCACCAAGTTTCTCGAAAAAGATACTCCATTCGAATTCAATGACGAATGTATAAACACATTCAAGATATTGAAAGAAAAACTTACATATGCTACTATAGAGATCGTAAGCCTCTCAAAACTAGGATGTCTTCCTTTCGAACTCATGTGTGATGCAAAGTGATTTCGCTGTTAGTAGGCATATTAGTGTCAAAAAGAAGGTTGAAATTTTCATCCAATATACTTTGCAAGGAAAACTCTCAACGCACTCAGTAGTACCTATATAATCACTAAAAAGGAACTTATGATGTAGTCTTTTGCTTTGACAAAAATTTTTTTTTTTCTATTTCTATCTGGTATTATCAAATACGATCGCATTTTACAATGATCCTTTAGCTCTTAGATATATTTAAGAAACAAGATGCCAAAACCTTGCTTATTCATTAGTTTCTGCTTCTTACAAGAATTTGATATCCGAAATAATAGATAGGAAAGGTACAAAAAAAATGTTGTTGATGACCACCCTATCACGAATTGAATGAAGAAATCAAGTAGATAAACTGTGAGGTCGATGATAATTTTCCTGGGGAAACTCTTATGGAATTTAAACAATAAAGACGTACCATGGTTCACAGACTTTGAAAATTATTTAGAATGTGACTTCTTACCTATAGGATGGACATACCTGCAAAGAAGGAATTTTCTCAGACATCAAACACTAATTCTGAGTAAGAACCTACCTCTTTTAAGTATGTTTGTATGATCAGGTAGCTGTTTCTTTAGCAAGAAACACATTCAACTATTTTAGATCAATGTCACACACGGACAGACCGGTGGACATTTTGGACAAACACTACAGCTAAAAAAGTCTTAGGACTTTGGTTTCTACTCGGACGACCATAATCAAAGAAGCGCATTACTCAAAATCGCTTTGTGAAGCATGTCAAAAAGACAGAAATATTTCAACGGATGAGATGCCTTTAAACAACATTCAAGTATGTGAAAGTTTTGACATATGGGGTATCGATTTCATGGGACCCTTTCTGAAATCGTACAAATTCAAATACAATTTAGTCGCTGTTGACTATGTTTCTAAATGGGCTGAAGCACAAGCTCTACCAATAAACGATGCCAGAGTTGTTATTACTTTTTTGAAGAAACTATATGTTGGTTTTTGGAATGACTAAACTTAATATGCGACAGAGGAACTCAATTTCTGCAACAAGATAATGGAAAAAATAATGAAAAGATATGGAGTTAACCATCGATTCTCTACATCATACCACCCTTAAATGAGTGGTCAAGTTGAAAACACGAACATAGCTCTTAAAATAATTCTTGAAAAGACTGTTAAGTTAATCTCCTTATAGGTCATGAAAACTGATGACGCTACTGTCGGGCTCTTTCGTACAGCTTACAAAATACCAACCGAAAACAACACCGTTCAACGCATATATGGAAAGAATTGATCATTTACAATTGAAATTTGAAACACATGCATATTGGGCACTGAAAAAACTAATATCCTATATCTCATCGCTGCTGGTGAGAAGCGAATGTTTCAATTACACGAGTTAGACGAACTAAGACATCAAGCATATGAAATTCCCGTTCATTAAGGCAAGAACAAAAAGTCTGGCATGACAGGAACTAAAGATAAGGATTGTATTCAAAAAAAGAAAACCAAAATGTTGATCTTTCATTCAAAGTACTAAATCTAAGCAGTTGTAAGCTCACGATCTCACTGGCTAGGTCATTATGTTGTAAACATTTATTAACCATCCGGCAATATTTTGAAAACTATATTGAAATGATGGAAATATAGTTTATTGTTAACGGAATCCGACTCTAATTCTATCATGAGGAAGAAAGATTATAATGGCACGAAGGAGTGTCAACTCCCTTCTTTCTGAAGAATATAATCTCACAGGTGCAGGAGTCTAGCTAACGACTCTTTTAAAAATTAAGCGTTTCTCGAGAGGCAACCCGTGCTTTACTTAAGTGTGGAGGAGTCCCTCCTCTATACAATTCATTTCGTTTGATTTACTTTCTCTAAAAAAATATTTTTGTGTGTTTACTTTTATGTAGGTATTATAGCTCAAATTTGGAAAATTATGAAGTATGCTCAAAGATAGCTTTTCATGCATGCTACAATTCTCTAGCCACGGGAGGTATCGTTCACTTTAATTTTTCTATTTTCTTGTTATCATGTTATCACATTGAGGGCAATGTTCAACTTAAGTTGGGTGAGGAGCAAAAATAAGGAAAATTAATCATATCCACGCCATGTTGCCTGCCAAATTTTTCGTCTTGCAAATATCAATAAATTTTAAAAATGTTAATTTGCGCTTTCAATTAAAAATTGCTCATAGTAGAAGGCATATCAACCCGGATTGACATTATAACTAGCACAAACCAATACAACTTAATTGTCAGAATTTTAAGCCTTAGTATTTATTTCGGGTACCCACCTTGGTACCTAAGATAAATGATGCTCTTTAGCTTGTCGTGTTAGTCTGAATGCAATTGCAAGGGTATCATCCGTCGGTATAGAGTGTATTTTGTAATGTGCAGCCTCTTCTAGAGGAATGGTATTGGTTGAAATTATATTTGAGTGAGCCGGTAATTTAGTAAGCTCTAGAACTTGTGCTTGATCATCATTTACTAGACCAAAGCCAGATTAATTCATAAGCAAAATCATATGTTGTGAGGAGAAATAATCCTAAAAGTTACTTGCAGTACTCCCTTTTAAGCTAATTGCTACAAGTGCAAAAGATTGAGAAATTGTTCAACAGTGAAGGTTCTGAACCAAGCCTTGGTTTCAATGGTATAAAAAACCATTATGAGTAAAAAAAATTCTAAGTTCAACTGGCTTCAAGTTAAACACAAGAGATCTGTGTATGCTATTCTCCCTCATTAGTTTCAAGTTCCTCCCTTCGGTCATGTTTATGTGTTGAGTACAAGCCTATGGTAGCTGTCTAGATTATGTCTGCGCATCTGAGTGACTTCACAATTAATAACCCTGTCTGAGTGGCTCGAGTGAATTAAAAATCAAACACATTTCCCCTGTGAGGTGCTCTATTATATGTCTATGATGAATGTTATCTAAACCGGGTAACACTTGTAAAATCTATAATTTTCTCCACGTCACGTTATGTGATCTTGTTTTCGCGCTTTATATTGCTTGCGGGGAACTGCATCTTACTAAGTGTGGTGGGATTTTGTTACACTCCTTAAGTATACATGTTTTTAGGGTGGCGGGCGGTGACAGTTATTTATATATATTCTATTATTTTCTCGTTAAAACTTTTGTAGACTTAAAGCATTAAATCTATGTGCAGGTTCACTTGAAGTCATCCCGAGCTCAAAGGAAATAAATTTCAAGTGTTTTCGATTAATGGAAAGCAAGTTAGAAGAAAAGAATATCTAAAAGTCTGGAAAAGGCATAAGTACGCCGCACTATGCCCTATGTGCACCACTCTTCCAAGCGAGTATAAAAGAATTAAAGTCATTCAAATGAAGATATCATTAATACCCTAAGCACGCTGCACAAATACTTTTGTGCGCCGCACTTCTTCAATAAACATTAAATTCCCTTCGCATTTAATCACCAAGTGCGTCGCACAATCTTTTGTATGTGCCGCACTTTTACCCCAAACTTAGCCTATAAATAGTGGCTGAATTTTCACATAATTCATCCATTCTCACTTCACATCATCATCTCCCACTCAAATATCTCTCATACAACAATCATATCTCTAATTCTTTAACTGGAAAACAACATTAACCTTGAAGATTGAAGATCAAATCATGAAGAACGAAGAAGAATATAGTAGAATTATAAGAATAAAAGGTTGTATTTCAATTCCATACTTGTTACGGGGAGAATTTTGATCCATATTCTTACCTCGGAAATAGTATGTTTCTTGTTATTCCCTTTAATTTTGTTATAACCTTCATAGCCATGAGAGGCTAAATCTCTTATGACTACTCGGTGAAAATAATATAATGAAAAAGCGTTTGGTATAATTACGATCTTGTTAATCTTAAGCTTATTTTACAATCCTAGCATATCTTATCTTATCAACTTTGTTTATCAACTTTGATCTATATTAAAATCTTTTTCCTGACACCAGTATAGGTCGAAAGACTCCATTGTGATTATACGGTTTTTGAAGATTTGTCTATGATCTTTATCGTCTGTGATGAGAAATACACACCTATCACTACTCCATCCACCTCACAACCACCACTTTCATCACCCTCCAGGGTACCTACACCACCCCATGATTTACCTCTCCCCGGAGGTCACACACCTGGAAGTAATGAGGGTAGTATGATACTTAATGAATTAATGGTTCTTTGTACCAAATTGTCAACAACAGTGGCAAGCTTAGAGCAAGATTTAAAGCAAACCAAGAAGGTATATAGTAATGCTTACACCAAGCTCATCATGAGGGTGAAGAAGTTGGAACACAAAGTTATGTCAAGGAAACCTAGAAGAAGGGCAAGAGTGGTTATATTTGACACTGAAGAAGATTTGGAGGATCCTTCCAAATAGGGGAGGAGAATTGCTGAGATTGATCAATACCCCTCTATTTCATTGGTACAAGATGAAGGAGCTTCATGGATTCAAGAGGATGCTGAGATTCAAGGGAGGACTAGTACTGATACTGAGATACTTTTAGATCAAGAAAAGTCTACTAAGCTAGTAGGAGATCTTGGTAGTGGTGAAAAGGGTGAAAAAAATTAGTACTGCTAACATATCAGTTAGTACTGATAGTGCAACTCCTGAAGTTAGTACTGCTGCTAAAAATTTAGTGTACATCAGAAGGAGTGCAGAAAAGAGAAAAGATAAAGGAAAAGCTATTATGAAAGAAGATGAATCTGTTTAGAAGAAGACAAAGAAGCAATTAGAGTAAGAAAGACTTGGGCATGAAAAAGCTATTAGATTGCAAGAACAGATTAATGAAGAAGAAAGACAAAGGATTGCTAGGGATGCAGAAATAGCTAAACAGTTACAAGAAGAATTTGATAGAGCAAGACAAGAACAAGAAGTTGTAGCTGAAGTTGATCAAGCCTATGATACTGATTGGAGTGATCCTGCTGTGCTAAGATATCATGCACTTCAAAATAGATCTTTCTTTGTAGCTGAATTAAGGAAGAACATGTGCATGTATTTGAAAAATCAGGGAGGATACAAGCAGAGTCATTTTAAGGGAATGAGTTATGAAGATATTAGACCTATATTTGAAAGAGTATGAGATCAAAATAATGTTTTTGTACCTAAGGATTTTGAGATTGAAAAGGAAGTGATGAAGAGACCTGGATTTGATTTTCAACAAAAGTCTAATAAAAAGAGATTAAGAGAAGATTCTGATGAAGACAATGCCAAGAAACAGAAACTAGAGGATGATGCTGAGAAGGAAGAGCTTAGAGATAGTATGGATGTAGTTCTAAGAGATGATATTGCTATTGATGTTGAGTCTTTGGCTACTAAATACCCAATAGTTGACTGGAAGACACATGTTCTGACAGAAAATATGATGTATTATCAAATCATCAGAGCAGATGGAAGTTCGAAAAATTACAAAGTATTCAGTGAAATGCTTGATGACTTTGATAGGCAAGATGTGATGGATCTATACAGACTGGTACAAGAAAGGTATGATACAACAAGTCCAGGAGTATATGACTTGTTACTTTGGGGAGATATGAAGATCTTATTTAAGCCTAATGAAGAAGATAAAATATGGAAGAATCAACAGGATTACAACTTGATAAGCTGGAGATTATAAGCTGGAGATTATTTGACTCATGTGGAATTCATATATTACTGATGAGTACTGGAGTTGCTATTCACATGATGATAGAGAAGAAATATCCTCTTACTCAAGAAATGCTTTCAAGAATGTTAAGTAGAAGACTAGAGGTTGATCATGAAAGTGAAATGGCATATGAACTTCTCAGGTTTATAAGGTCTCAACTTCAGAAGTAGAAGAATGTTTGGAAGAATCCTCTCAGAAAGGTTTAATTCAAGAAACTTGATGATTTGGAGGTAAATCACAAGTTTAGGGGAGGATTGTTGGGAATTAAATGTCTACACACTTACTCCTGCCAAGCCAATACTTAATACTGCTCAAGATATAACTAACAGTACTAACCAGTTAGTACTACCAGAAGACAGTTAGTACTGCCAGTACTAAACTTAATACTGCTGGAGGATTTTGTACTGCTGCATGAAGATTACAACTGTTGAAGAGATAAAAGCATGTTTTGTGATATGTATGGACTGATTCAATGTATATCCTATATAATTAGAAGATATGTTGATATCTTATAGAAGTTTAGAAGATTTGTAGTTATCTTGTAAAGGACTCCTTGGTGTATAAAAGGAGATCCTAGGTTATGGTTGTAAACACATCACGATAGACACATTCATAGCTTCAAGGTTGTAAACCCTAGTACTAGACAGAGTACTCGTATTATTCATCATAATAATATTGAAGCTTTTTGGTTATATTCATTGTTCATTCATTCTACTGCATTACAGTTTTCTATTACATAGATATTCTTCTAAGTATTAAAGAGTAGATTCCGCATACTCTTTAGTATCAACAAAGTTTCTAGCATAGTTGTCTTGAATCTATTCAATACAACTAACCATTTAACAAGGTTTGCAAGATCTAGTTGGGATCAACAAAAATTAAATCGAATAAGAATATGTTTTATCTGAATAGCATTTATGTGAATTTAACAAATTGCATGATCGATTTACATGTTCGTTATTTGTGAAGAAGTGTTTGCTATTACATAAATCGTTTTGTATGTGAAAACCATGAATTCTTACTAGGCCTTTGGCTGACTCAACTCTTTTTAAAAATTACGCAATCCAGATAAGCTGCTATAGGAATAAAGGGATTATTTGGGTTTGACTAAGAGTGGACGCTTCGCGAGTATAAGGTAAATTAGAGAGTTTAACGCTTCAAAAAGTCGAGGTGTTACATTTGTCATCACCAAACATTAAAAGACTGTATAGATTAAATATCGTAATATTTACACTAACAAATTTAGTTGGGATGACTCATTATTACCGCTATCATTATGTATAGTATCTATACTATTATAAGATCCAGTTTTGTATAATAAATGGGCAGTAGTAATGAGTTAGGCATTAAGTATCGTGGCCTTTTAACTTGCCCAACAGGAACCCTTCCTACGGTTATATTCTTCACCATTGATGAGCCGGTATAAGTTTACATAAAGACACGAACCTGAAGAGCTTTGGCAGTTACAAAAGCCATTACAGATGTTATTGATGGAGGTAAAATGGTTGGCCATCCAAAGAGTTGCTTGGTGGTATAAATTTCATGCTCACATGCTGCACTTGACTCACACTTCTAAGCAACCTGAACATGTTAAGCAAACCTGCAAACAATATGGCTTCTAATGCTGAGAAGACGCAGTCTCAGGGTAACCTACACTCGATCAGTGAGGCGACGCTGTCTAGTTCTGAGTTATACCTGGATGAACTAACACATGGTGTCACTGGAACAATTATTGTCATGATTTGCCGCAGCTGGGATGTGCACACTATTACGGGATGTTATATAAGCACGGATTTTGTCATGTCCAATGCGAAGGTATGTTACTTATTTCTTTCATGTGAACCTGTTTCTTTAAACTGTTGACATCCATTTGTACAAGGTAATGCCATCCATTGTTTCGCCAAAGCCAATGTAGCCCATAACTTTCTCAAGCTAAAGGAAGGGTCAGTTTACTCTATTAAAAACTTTGTAGTCCAGGCCAACAAAGAAGAGTACCGCATATTCAGAGACCATGCTTATATGATTAAGCTTTGATGGTGCGGCGTCTGTGAGAAAGACGTTTGTCAAGGGTGGTGGGTTTGTCTGATATCCCTTCCAGCTGGCAGAGCTAGGTAGTATTGAACTTACGAACAACAAATATTTGATTAGTAATGTCTTACCCGTTTAACTATTTTACTAACGGTTGCAATTGTGGGTATACTCATTAACAATTCCATACCTTGCAGATGTTGCTGGATATGTTACAAATGTCGGCTGAATCACTCAGCAGAAAAGCGGCTCCCGAACCCTTAACTTCTCCCTAGCCAATGGCAGGTTGGTATTTTTTGGAAGCGTGCATTTGTCTTTAGCTAACTTAGTAACAAACCCCTTTTATCCCTGCGTACAAAACAACGGGCAAGCAATAAGGGTTACGTTGTGGAGAGGTCTCGGAGATGCCTTGGTTGAGAGGAAAACAAACAACCTCGGCTTATATCCCGTGGTACTGACAACGATGAATGTCAAGCTTTACAATAGTAAGAAATCATGGCCCCTATGTTTTCGCTCAAACCTTCAATGATAGCATATTATTCACACGGTGCTTCTTGCGTTTTAGATAAACTATACATGTCTAGTGGCTCTTCCACACAGATTCTGGATGACCCTCAAATACCTGCACTGAAAGAATTAAGAGCAGAAAACAGGTATTGCGTGTACACATGTTTCTCCGTTTCCTAAACTACTCTTACCATTTATATGTGCTGCAACGAGAATGAAGTATCATTGAGCCAGACTGTTGTACATGACGACTACTCTCAGGCTAAGGAAGGAACATTGGAAAACTTGCTTATCTGGGCTCGGAACAGAAAAAATGATGTAAGGTTTTATTCACCATGAAGCTGACCTAGATGTATGCGCATGCTAACCTATTTTCCAAAAAAATATCCTTCCAGTCTTCGACCTTCAAATGCAGAGTCAAGATTGATGACATCAGGACACGAAAGGGACGAAACTTCCCATCATGTGGTGGTGAGAAATGTAAGAAAGGAGTTGTGCGGAAGGATGGAAGTTTCTGGTGTCAGACGTGTGACAAGGCTGTTGAATATCCAGTGTTGAGGTAATTTTTTTTAAAATGTAAGGTGGTTTGATTTTAAGAAACCCCGTTATGCATAAACTGCTAACGCTGCTTGCATATACGTCCATGTGTGTAAAATAACTTTAACTGCTTGTATAGTGTCATATACCTGAGATGCTAAGGTTTATTCCTGCAGGTTCAGGCTTGAACTAGATGTGTCTGATAAGACTGCATCCACTATGGTGGTCATGTTTGATGAACCCGCCACAGAGTTGCTCAAGTGCTCTACATATTCACTTGCGGCAGCTGATGAGGATGTGGGGTTGACATACGCCGATGATGTGGGGTTGCCCCGACCCTTGGCAAACATCATTGGCACCACCCAAACACTGGAGATAAAATCCCATACCTATTATGAACATGGTATGTTTGAGAGTTTCACGTGCTGGAGGATTGCTTCAAAAGAGGTGGTTGAAGAAGATGTCGGATTAAGCAACGTGAACACAACTCCTGACATAAACATCAAACAAACCAAGCGGCTGACCACAAAACCAACTATCGCCACTCCTTCAAAACCTACGGAGGGAAGGGGTAAAAAAAGGTTCAATCTAACTCCACATTACACCACCATATCAACTTTGAGTTTACTACTTCAATGCCACCTATGGCATCTGCACTTACATGTATCCTTTCATTATTCTTAGGGTGGATCTGGAAGACTCAGACGAGGAAGATACATGTGGCATGGATGATGGACAGGCAGATGGCAAAGACAGCTCTGTCTCAGACAAAAGGAAGAAAAACAAGTTTACCCACAAGACACACTTACCTCCTAAGATATCTTATTTATAATGCCGCTGGAATTAACAACTATTTTTGATGTGTCATGGTTGCAGGTACATTGCGGACGATTCTACCTCTGAGTAAGCGGCCCAAGTTTCAATAAATACAAGCGGCCGGAGTCATATCAGAAATTAAACAGCTCGCTCTCATGAATTAGGAAAATAAAAATTAGCATAGTCCCAGATCTTAGGATACTATGATGTTATGAAATGCTAATACGAAACATTATGTTTTCTTATGCTCTGTTTTCATATGAATGATTATGGTATTTTAGACCCTACACATTATGATTCCTTACGCTTTGTTTCCATATGACTATTCATGAATTTTATGCCCCTAAATACAATACTTATAGTCAACATGCGCACTTACAATCCGAAACAAGGACTGATTGGCAAATTAAATACTTATAGTCAACACGCGCACTTGCAAGCCAACTAAAGTACAATTGAAATCTAAAGTTCTTAGTTGCCCATTAAATACTCACTTACAATTCTACAGAGTACAAATTCAATGATTATGCAAGCAAACCCGAGTACAACTCAAATTTCAAGTGAATCTAAAACCTTGAAAAGTATAATTACAAGTCACAAATAATATGATTCACGCTTTTTCACAGCTAAATCAGAGTGACGTGATGACTACATCTCCATTTTTGTATCCCCATGAAAAAAGTAAAGAGAAATCGGTTGATGAAACACTACAATCATTAAATGTTGTATTTCAGTGCCTGAACTACAAACAATGTTTCAGGCCAGGCCACACTACCCCTTAAATAAGATGTGTTGGGTGACTTAACAACCTATAGGTTCTGTACTTTAGCAAATTTATCGAGTCCATAAACTGATGCCCTCTTAAAACTTCAGAAAACCAGGCCTAAGGTGCTGCTATATACTAATGTTATGACGTAGTATGTAACTCTTGATTTGATGACTACAACTACTATAACAAGTATTGCGTTTTTCCAAAAAACCACCTCCGTATATAATGTTTTCTGCTACTTATATCTTATCATTTATTAGTTTAAGTTTCAAAATCACAAGGACCTTATAACTTCATTTACTGGCATCATAAATTCCATATATCAGGTATGACATTCCAAAATACTGTTAATTTAATAACATGAGCCTATATCTTTTCCCATTCTACACATATACTTCCTGTCACATACACACCATAATTCATTCTTATCTTTTAGGCAACTATGGACAATGGTATCTTTCAGGCAACTATGGACAATGATATGTTTCAACTCACAAACCTTACATACATTCACACAATGAGTACATCTTTAATCATGACTTTCTTGACATTGCAGAATCAGTTAATATGGATACCCCTATTCCATCCTGATCCAACATACTCCATAAGTCTTTTAACATTTTCTCTAGAGCAATTATTACTCCAAATGGGAAGGTGCAGAGTTATTGTGGTCTGAAACTAACTAACATAGATACGCAAGCCTCATGTAAAAACACAAGTCTAAATCTGTGATCAAATGACATTACTAACCCTATACTAAAATGCATCGTACTGTGGCAGCGAAGCCACCACTTCCAAACAACACCAACGTAGGTGAAAAACGAAAAGAGGTGGCTTCTACTTTTAGGCATCCATTCAACACATCAGAACTTAGCAGATCAGGTATCAAGTTTACATATAAGAGTGGGAAAACAGGAACGCTTTTACAAAATTTCTCCCCGCATAACAATATGTCCCTCCAATTACTTAAAATACTATTTGTTTCAGAACGCCCTAAGACACGTGCATCTACAAGACTACCCAAACAAGCCGCATTAACTTCTGTAGGTAACTACATACCTTACTACTGCATTTCATCTTATAACTAAACTAGCCTTTGACAATAACCTGTATTCAACCCTTCCCCCTATTTAACATGGGCGAAACTCATTAATGACTTAAACAAACTAAATGCACAAACTAAAGTACATGTCGCAACCCTCCCGGTTACGCTGCAATATTCATGAACTTTATTTGTTAAGACCATACCGAATGCAGTCTCCCTAAAAAAGCAAGAACAGAGCTTAGGCCGAGGAAGCATAACCTGATTAGATAACAAAGTTTTAAAGCACTTCTTGGGTATTGTTGTTTTTCTTATAAGGTGTCCCGGTTACTTACCATAACCTCGGTTAGCCATCATATGAATGTCGTAGCTACAACACCCAAATACGGTACGAAGAGAGAACTAACAAGGGTAACAGGGCTATCAACCCAACATTCTCACTGTGTTGCCAAGAAGGTAAAGTATTGCTTCCCAAATTCAAAGACACGCCTCCACCATTAGACAGGCTGCTCAATTTTCAGGACCACGCGACAGCAAAATTCAGAGATCAGATAAGAGTTTACAATGGCATGTTTTGTTTTACATCTTTTGGCGCCAGAATAGATCATTCAATAAATATGGGGAGAGGACTATACACTTTCAGAATAAACGGCCAGAACTATCATCGGATTGGATCTCTACTTCTTGATGTCGGCTTCCAGCCGAGATACTCTCAGTTGTACTTCTTTGACACGCACAATGAAGTTAGAAACCGGATGTCTGCTTTCCTAGATATTGAAATCGGTCAAGGGGTCGATGAAACAACAGTAGCAGGCCTGATTACCATGTAGGATACCACAAGCGTAGTTATTCAGGCATTCCGAATGGCAAGAGACTGGTGTCATTCGCATGAATCGGTTAATTTTAAACTACGCCTCCTTAGCGAACGCACATCTGCACGACAATACAATGCTCCAACGGTCTCAGAAGTTGCGGCTCTCATCACCAATGATTTCGGAGATGGCCTCCCTTCAAGGGATATTGTCGTGGACAGTAAAGATGGAGGTCTTAAAAGAATTTCAGAATTGTATCCATCATATATGGCTCTGCAATATCCATTGTTATTCCCATATGGAGAAGACGGGTTCCATGAAAAGATACCTTATCATCCTAACAGAGGAACACGAAAAATAAAGCGCGGGTATGTATCAATGAAGGAATACTACGCTTATGTTATTCAGCAACGAAACTGCCAAGGTAATACTTTACTAAGAGGAGGGCGCCTTTATCAGCAATACTTGGTCGACGCATATACGATTTTCGAGGAACAGAGACTTCAATGGACCAGAAATAATCAAGACACCCTTCGGTTAGATCTTTATCACAATCTTAATGACGCTTTTACAAGAGGTGACACCAATGCAGAAGGACTAAGGAAACGAATAGTTTTGCCTAGGAACTTTACGGGAGGTCCAAGATACATGATGCAAAACTACCAAGATGCAATGGCTTTGTGTCGAGCATACGGAAATCCAGACCTCTTCATCACTTTTACCTCCAACCCTAAGTGGCCGGAAATCGACGAGATGCTATCTTTCATCCCGGGCCAGAAACCCTACAACCGGCCGGAAGTAGGCACCCGGATATTCAAACTAAAACTCACTCATCTATTAGACGATCTCACAAAAAATGAAATTTTTAGCAAAACTTGCACAGGTATCCTATTTGGACCCAAAAAAACTGTCAAAACCTTTTCACTTAGTTTTCTTCACTAGCTGATAGTTTGTTTGTTGTATTTATAGTCGTATATGTGATTGAATTCCAAAAACGTGGCCTCCCACACGCTCATATTTTGCTATGGCTCAAAGAAGAATGGAAGTGCAAAACACCAAACCAGGTTGATGATATAATCTCAGCGGAGTTACCATCCCTAACAACACATTTGGATGGATACAAAGTTGTCACTGAATTTATGTTACACGGCCCGTATGGTAAAGGCGCTGCCTGCACTGTTGAGAGCAAATGTTCCAAAAAGTTCCCAAAACCTTTTTATTCAGAAACCAACCTGGACGAAGATGGGTACCCAGTTTACCGCCGAAGGGATTCAAAGGTTCAGGCAGTAAAAGGTAAATTCACGTATGACAACAAGTATGTGGTCCCTTACAACCGATACTTGCTACTTAAATACCAGGTACACATTAATGTGGAATGGTGCAACAGATCAAAGGCCATCAAATACTTATTTAAGTACCTAAACAAAGGCCCAGATCATGCTCCTTTTGTTATACACGAAAATGTTTAGAAGCCTGCTCATGAAGAACCTGAGAAAGTAGCTGCAGTCGATGAAATTAAAAACTACTTAAACTGCCGATATCTAGCACTGTGTGAAGTGGTATTGTGGCTCTTTTCATTTGACATCAACTACTCCTACCCATCAGTCATGAAGCTAAACTTTCACTTAGAAGATCAACAAGCAATAACGCTTCGTGACTCGTAGAATTTACCTACACTCCTTAATATGGAAGAGATAAAAATCATAATGTTCACTGAATGGTTTGATCTGAACAAACGTGACACCGAAGCCAGCGAACTAACTTATGCAAAAATCCCAAAATACTATGTGTGGCACGACGATGCAAAGATTTAGAAAAAACGAAAACAAAAAAATGCATAGGGAGAATTTATTATTCAAACCCACCATCTGGAGATCGATACTATCTAAGAATGTTATTGAATGTCGCAAGGGGGCCTCGCGGTTTTAAAGAACTAATGACAGTTAACAAGAAATTATACCCGACATTTAAAGCCGCATGCTTCGCCTATGGCCTGCTTAATGATGACAAGGAATGGGCCCATGCTATTAAAAAAGTGACTTTCTGGGCATTAGCCCCACAGCTCCGTGACTTATTTGTGACAATGTTGCTCTTCTGCGACGTAAGCAGACCATTGCATCTATGGGAACAAACCTGGGAACTATTATCAGGGGATATTCTCCGCAAGAAATGAAAATTGTTCAAATATCCAAACTTGCAGCTCACGGACGAACAAATTAGAAACTATTGTTTGGTGGAAATTGAAACATTGTTAAACAGAAACGGGAGATCCTTAATAGACTTCCAGGAGCTTCCGCGGCAAAACCCGGCGTTTTTAACCCAAATGGAAAACCGGCTGATCAGAGAAGCCTTGGATTTTGACATAAAGACAAGCATGATAGAACATGACCAACTGTATTCATTATTAAACCCTAAACAACGTGTCATTTATGACCACGTCATTCAATCTGTCCACAATCAAAGTGGCCAGTTTTACTTTGTTTATGAGCCAGGAGGGACCGGGAAGACATTCTTATACAAAACTATAATTTCAAGATTACGATCAGAACGCCAGATTGTCCTTGCGGTGGCTTCCTCAGGTACTTACTCTCATTAATTTGGCCTATTTACTTCAATATTCATAACGAAAACCAATACCTACATTGGCGAATCCTCAAACGTAGGCAACATGAATTTCTTACGTAATTGGCAGACTTTTGGCCTACTTCAATTATCGCAGGTCCCCAAACGTAAGGGCAACATGTAACTACTTAATTGCTGGCTGACCTATTCAATTATCGCAGGAATCGCTTCCTTGCTCTTACCAGGCGGCCGGACTGCACATAGCAGGTTCATCATCCTACTCGAGCTGGTGGAAAATAGCACATGTGGCATAAAACAGAACACCCATTTAGCAGAACTTTTGCAGCAAGTGCAGCTGATTATTTGGGACGAAGCACCAATGACTCAAAAATATGCTTTTGAAGCGCTTGGCAAGACACTACCCGACATACTGGGGTATAAAACCCCATAAAAAGGAACACCGTTTTTGGGGGAGTTACATTTTTATTAGGCAGTGACTTTAGACAGATTCTATCAGTCATACCAAAAGGCAAAAGGGTTGAGATTGTTCAAGCGTGCATAAACCGTTCGGAACTGTGGAAGTCTTGCAAGGTTTTCACGTTAACTCAGAGCATAAGAGTCAACGAGCATTCTACAAACGGGGAGATTGATTACTAAAAAAAACAGTTTAACAAATGGGTCCTAGATGTGGGGGACGGGACTGTGGAAGCCAAAAAAAGAAAGACGAGGATGAACCAACCTGGATTGAAATCCCAGAAGATTTCATTATTAACGCAGCAGAATCTCCTATTGAGCAGATTGTGAACGAAATGATTTCACAACCAGGAAAAGTGACGGTGCATATCTAAAAAAGAGAGCGATCCTAACACCAAGAAATGATGATTCCGATGCAATAAACGCCTATATGTTTAGTAAGTTGCCAGGACCAACAATCACATACAACAACGCAGATGAGGTCTGCAAAGCATCAACCGATGTCCTAGAACAGCAGCACCTATATCCCGCAGAGTTTCTAAATACATTAAACTTCCTGGGAATGCCACCTTATGCACTCAACATAAAGAAGGAACATCCAATTATGCTCTTACGGAATGTAAACCTAAGTCAGGGCCTGTGCAACGGGACACGACTGATCATCACGGACCTAGACCAGTTTGTGATTCGAGCCCAAATACTTACTGGATCAAACGTAGGGCAGACCGTATTAATTCCGCGGATCACACTCACATCAACACAAACACAATGGTCTTTCATAATGAAACGGCGACAATTTCCTGTCAAACCATGCTACGCAATGACAATAAACAAAATCTAGGGGCAGTCGCTTAATCATGTAGGTATCTACTTGCCAAATCCTGTGTTCATCCACGAACAACTATATGTAGCTATATCGCGAGTCACAAGCCTAGACGGCCTAAAAATCATGATGACTGAAGACGACGGCCCTGGACTAAAGCGCCGAACACGCAACATTGTTTTCAAGGAGACTTTCGACAACCTAACATAACACCCTAATGTACACGGAAAGTTGTTTTGAAAGAAACTTTTAGCTGCCTATCATGCCTCATTCACGTGCTATTCTAATAATGAGTGACTTCTTCTATTGTTCTATTTTCATTCAAAGTCACATTAGGTTCCTAACACTAACAAGGCTTCTATCTCTTAATCATAATCAACCACAAGCAAGAAGTTAAATAAACATTAAAAAAACTAATGGACTTAAATTAAACAAATTGGCCAACACCTTCCTTTTAATTAACATCATAATCATGAATTTCATTACCAAACATAACATCCATACAGCTTCCAAACATCCACACGGCTTCCATACTACATATAAACATAAACCATAAATGCA